>PVJO010015521.1:0-44709 GCA_004026905.1 Hystrix cristata
GAGTTTTTCTACTTCAGCACATATAGATTGCATTTGTTTTTAATATTTGCAGTGTTCTACTGAGCAGATATTCCACAATTTCTGCAAAAATTCTCTATCGATGGACACATGCTTTCCAGATTTTTTCCTATCCTAAGCAGAGTTTCAGTAAACATCATTGTACATTTTCCTTTGCGTTCTTGTGGAGATCCGTAGGATAACGTGTAACAGTGGCATTACTGGGCCACAGATTACATACATTTTACATTTTTAGTAACTGCCAAATCGTCCTAAAAGTTTGTCAATTAAATTTACCAACAGTGAGTTTGAGCATCGATTTCTCTAAATCTTGACCAAATGTTGAACTTTTTCATCTTTGTCCATTCGATAGATCAAAGTGAAACAAAACACAAACAAGTAATTGTTTTATTTACTTTTAACCATCCCCTCTCCATCTCTCTTAGGCTGTTTGGAATTCTACATGTCTTTTAAATCTCAGATTAAAAGTCCATCCCCTCCAGAGATTCTCTCCATTAGATGGCTTCCTTTTCTAAGTATTTATAAATTTTCATTTAGATAGTTCTCGTATTGCTTTCAATTCTAGTGAGTAGTTTATATCTTTTACTCCTTCGATCATTATAGATGGTAAAATTCCTTGGAAGTAAAGTCCTAATCTTATTCACAGAAATTTGAATGTCAGAAATTTGAATGTTGAGCTAACCAAGAATTTCGGGGATCATATTTACGAACACTCTCATTTTTGTAAAAGGAGTATTAAGCATTTGCAGAATGCGTTACACTTCATAGTGACCTTTCCCATGCAATTTGTTATAGTAAATCTCACACCAAGCTTGTAAGGAAAATATCGTTTTCCCGTTTTGGAGAGCAGGAAACAATTCCAGATTTACTGAGGAAAGAGATCTGCTCAAAGCAGGTCCAAGACTGGGATCCATGGTGCTGGCTCCATTCATTGCTCCTCCTCCACTACATCCCATCTGCCTCTGGTCTGTCACTGAGCTCAGCTGCAAAATTAATATTTGGCGAATGAAAAGACTCAAAAAAAAAAAAAAGGTGTTGACAGCACCTTAAGTATCTGTAATTAAAACAAACATACTTATGGGTGGAGATGCACAGCTCCCCACACACCTTTCTCTCTTTTTTCCGGGGTGGCCATCGGCTCTCCCTGTAGCCACCCAGCTTCCTAAGTGAAGCCTGCAGCGCCAGGTCCCCAGAGGAACGCGGTTCTGCTTGGCCTCTTTAAGGCTGCGGGCGGCGCGTGCCCACAGTCCTTTCAAACGGACCAATAAACGCGCGATGGGCGGTCCGTCGAGGGCCAATCATCAACGAGGACACTGCGGGGTGTGCGGCGGCCCAAGCGGTTTCAAACGGCTTAGAGCAGGCCTCTCGGTTCTGACCCGCCTGAGGTGAGGGGGCGGTGGGTCTGACCCGGGGGCAGAGGTCCTCGGAACCGCGCCTCGCGCGCGCGGAGGGACCTTGAAGGCCAGGCGGAGGGTCTCCGCGGACGCGCGCCCGCCCTGCCCGCGGACCCACCAGGTCTGAGGAGGCGACGCGGGGCGGAGGCCGGAGAGCCGCGGCGGGCAGGGCGGTGGGCGTGGGCGCTCGCGTGCAGCGGAGCGCGGGGCTGAGGGCCCGGGGGCCCGAGGGCGCCGCAGCTGGGCGCGGGCCGCGGCGTGCGGCGGACGCGGGCGGAGAGGGGCCGCGCCTGGCTGCCGAGCGGGGCCGGGGGCCCAGCGGGTGGCTCCCGGCGCGATTGTGAATGAATGAATTGTAGTCCGTGCGGGCCGGGCTGGTCGTGGAGAGCCTGGTCGCCTCGGAGCGTGACAAGAAGAGCGGCCCGGGTCTGCCCTCACACCTGTGTCCCTCCAGCCCGCGATGTGAACCATTCCTGGCAATCGCCGCTCCGCCCTTGCTGCCTGGCTTTCTTCTCAGAAGATGCCTTTAGAGTTCAGGTATCTCCAGCTCCGGAGGTTTCTGGGACCCGCGCTGAGGGAGCAGCTGCAGGCTAAGCGGGCCTTGCTACTTTAACGTGGGGGCTCGCCGGGCTGGATTCCTACTCTGTAGCTCTTGCCACTCGCTGGCTGTTGAGATAGCTACCTGCAGACCTGGTACGTAATTGCCAGGCAGTATTGAATGCATCCCATTTCGTTTCTTGCATGGGAGATGATGAATGAGATGTTGCTGGAGTGGCTGCTGAGTGTTAGAAAATATATTCGTGTTGATGAATCTTAACCGAGTTTTTCATTCAGCGTTAATAAAGGGTGAAGTTTTTGTTAGAACTTGCCCCAAATTTATGTATGACTCTAATTTAATTCTCACGGGAACCAAGACATCAAATCTTGGCCCAGATATGCCCGTCTTATATTATACATAATTATAGTAACTGAAAACTCATTTTTAGAAGGGTCAGTGTCTCTCTCCTCCATTTTCATCACCCTGAGAAGTCCTTCTTTGACCTAAAGAACAAATAATTTAAGCTCACAATCTTGATCATTTTGGGGGGGAGAACCGTGTTTGGGGATTGAGTCAGGGCCTACACAGTGACACACTCAACCCTCCCTTTTAATTTATTTTTTTTTTAAAGTTTCAGGACAGTGTCTCTATTAGTTGCTAAATTACCCAGCCTGGGCTCGAACTTGGAATCCTCTTGTCTGGGCCTTCCAGAGTGCTGAGTTTACAGGCATGTGCCATCATGTCTGGCTTGAAACTTTTTTTAAGTAACTGAATAAACTAATGTTGTGAAATTTAATGATGTAGATGAAAGTGAAATAAATTTATTCAGCATAAATGAAACCTAGTTGGTAAATTTGTGAGAAATTTAAAAGCTGTTCACTTAAAACAATGTCAAACAAGATATTCCATAACATGCCTTATACTTTACTAGTTATTAGTTTTATTTATTATTATTATCATTATTATTATTATTTAGTTTTTTGAGACAGAGTGTGGCTATGTATCTATCCCAGGCTGGCTTTGAACTCACTATGTAGCCCAGGCTGGCCTCAAACTTGAAGTGATCTCTCTATTTGCCTTATCCTTCCAAGTAGTGCTGGGATTATAGGCATGTGCCATCACACACAACTTCTGTTCATTTAAATTTAAAGTTTTGATCATCAACTTTTTTTGTGGTGGTAATTTTATTAGTCTTCTGCAACTGACAGTTCAATTTTGCCAGCAGAGATATTTTAATCTTTTTTTTTAATTCTTTTTAGCAGTAGAGTTAATTGCAATAAGTACAAGTACCTTAATGTTATGAACACCTGTTCTAGGTTTTCGGGAGACAGTTAAAAATAAGTAACATTTTTAACAATACTTTTGGATAGTTTAAAATCTTAGTGGGGCTGGGTGTGGTGGTTCATGCTTATAATCTCAGCCCTTGGGAGGCTGAGGCAGGAGAATTGCTGTGAATCCAAGGCCAGCCTGAACTACATAGCAGGACTTTTATCTACAAAAAACACACAACAAAACAAACAAACCAAAAAAAAAAAAAAAAAAAAAAAACCCAAAACCTAAAATCTTAAGGGGACCGAAAACTTTATACTCAAGTAAAGCCAGGCTGTCTTGTGTTCCTTTGACTTAATGGCTTCCCATTCACTCATTCAGCAAAAACTGATGTTTTCTGGATGTCAGAATTGTTTTAGAGTCAGGGACTATGCTGGTGAGCCAGAGAAAGACAAAACTCTTGACCTAAGGGAGTTTGTCAGTTTAGTCTTTCAGACAGTTAACTGTAGCAAATTGTAGTTTCTATAATCCCTCTAGCTCAGTCTTGGACCTTGATCAAAATAAATTCTTAAGTACTTTTATTAATGGGTACTAATGTTTACTGAATGCCAGCTAGGTGCCACATTTTGTGCTTTTTAGTCCACTCTGCTTTACAGGTGAGGAAATTTAGAAAGGTTTTGCAACTTGCTCACAATTGTATAACTAAGTGTAGAACCTGAATTTGAATCCAAGTTAGTCTGTCTCCAAGGTCTTTATTCTTATCGTTATGCAGTATGAAGTAATAAAGTCTGTTAAGGAGAATTTAAGAGGAAATTTTTTGGTAAAAAGGTCCCTTTTTTTTTTAATACTTAACACTGAGATATGGTGAAAAATGAATGACAGGCATGATAGTTTGTGGGAAAGTTGTCTACCATTTGTCAAGTGGATTCCTGTGACAGTGGGGTGGAGTCAAGAGAGAGCATAAGATTGAGATCTTAATCTAATTGTGACTGACAGATTTTGTGGTCTATACAGAGGTTTGAAGTTTTTTAAGTGATTCTTGTATTGTGATATCTTTAGTTCAAAATATGTTACTTAGCTCATTCCTGTCAGATTAATTACTCTGCCTACTTGATAGACTTCCAACACATTAAGCTTTTGCCTTTTGGCCTTTGCCTTTGCTATGCTCTGCCTGAAACAACCCACCCATACTCCCTCTACTGCAAGCCTATATTACAGTCTCCATCAGGTCTTAGCTCAAATGTTATCTCCTTAAAGAGCCATTTTTCTAAGTTCCCATTTAGATTAGCCCTCTTAGTGACTTTTCCTCACTTTCCTGTATTAACTTCAGAGCATTTATTGTTATGTGATAGGTTGTTTATTGTTGGCCTGTGTCAGGTTTCCTTACAGAAATGAAAGCAGAGCATTTGTTTTTTTCTCTGAGAGATTACCTCAGTACCTCAGACAATGCCTGGAACAAAGTAGGTTGTCAAAAGTATTTATTGAACAAAAGCGTTCCAAATTGGTATAATCTGTGTATGTAAAGTGATAAAGCCAGTGTGTAACTAACCAGTTGGTTGTGTCTCTGTATTTTTGGATGAGAACAGTATCTCTAACCTGAAAGTCTTCAGCTAAGAAAACTAGAAGAATTAGATTTGTGTTTGGGTCACTAGGTGGGAAGGTAAAGCTGACTATCCCAACTTTTCAAATCTACAGAAGTTTTGAGAGGCACTAGTCAAATGAATGTATCTCTTTCAGAATTCGATGTTTTTCTCATGCTTAGATTTGGCCTATGGATTTTTGGCAGGAAGACTACAGAGGTAAAGTACCATTTCATCACATCATATCAAGGTTACATATTAGCCGCACGATATATGTTTGTTAGTGTTAACTTTGATTTCCTGGGTGAAGTAGTGTTTGTTAAATTTCTCCACTGCGAAGCTACTCTTTTTTTAAATCTCTTTCCACACTGTATCCTTTGAAAGGAATTCACTGTATGCAGTTTACACTTCAGAAATATTGGTGGAGGTGTTTCTTGCCCTCCAAGGTGGAGTATCTACATAATTTATATAGAGTTCTTTTGCATAGATTTGTCTGTCCTTCCCATTTATTAATTTAGTCAAGTATTTATTACCAGTATGGGCTCAGAAATATTTTATTTTATGCTTTGGGTTACATTCCAGGACTACTATGTTTTTTGCTCCCCAGCTTGGTCCACTGAGGATTGTTGTAGTTCGCCCCAGTGCCCCTCTAACATTTGTGTGTGTATGTGTGTGTGTGTGTGTGTGTGTGTGTGTGTGTGCGCGTGCGCATGTGGATGAATTGAGTTGATTTTTTTTTTTTTTGAGGACTTCCTTGCTTTCTGACATTATAAGATGCTCTCAGTTCATCTTGTATATTTCCTGTCCCAGAACTAGAATCAGCCATTTCTTGAAAGAAACTTGCTTCCTTTTATTGCAGAGAATGGTGTTAGGAACCAAGACCTGGCACTTAGTGTTCTCATTGCTACTGGGGTATCATTTGTTTTGGGTACTTTTAGCTAACAGAGCAAGAAAATTACTATATTTTAGATTTTAAATGTTCCCCAAAGGTCTGTGTGTTAAAGGCATTGAGAACAGTGGAAACTAGTGAGAGGTCTTCCAGGCATTGCCAGTGTGCCTTTGAAGGGGACCCCCAGCTCCTCCTCCTTTTTTGCTTCCTGGTGATGAGGTGAGCAATTCTGCCCTCTAGCTGCTTTTGGTGTGCTGCCTCCAAAATTATAAGCCAAAATAAACCTTTTCTCTTTGTAAGTTGATATATCTCAGGTATTTGTTATAGTAACAGAAAATTGACTGAAACAAAAATACGTAGGTGCGTTAACCCAGGTATATATAGATGTATCTAAGTATTTCTACATGTGGCCATCTGTATGCATAGTAATTTAAACATGAATTTTTACTTATATCACTAACTGTGATCCATTACCATGTAGATCATTCTAGCCTCTTTCTCTTGCTAATCCGTATATTTCTACTCCAACAACGAAGTGTGATTTCCTCCCTTTATTTAATTTTTCAGTTCTGGATACATAATAATTTCAGAATTGTTAACTTGGACTTCCATGAAAAACAGCTTTACCAACTACAGTAAGGTGCTTTTGCCTTTAGTCTTGCAGACTCTACTTATTTTTTTTTAAATCTTTTAAAGTTTTAATTTATATTTTAACTTCAAAGATATTTTCAGTGCCTCAGATACAATTTAATCTTATGTCCTTAAAGGCCCCCTGAAACAAAAGTATACTATTTTTGTTGTTATTGTTAAGTTTTCTTATCTTCTGGTAGTCAGTTAGACCCTACTTATTTTGAAGTTAGGTCAGGCACCTTTTTCCACCCACTTTGGTAAGGTCATTTCACACATTTGTAATATTGTTAGAGTCACTTATTACAGCGTTCATTTGTTTCTGGGATCCCTCAACCTCTTCAATGTCTTCTTAAAATTTGCACACATTAAAGCTCACCCTTGCTGCAAAGGTGGGTAGATTTTAATCGATACGTAGTGTCATTTATCCACCATTATAATGTTGTAAAGCTGCAGGTTATAGTGTAGGCAGGGCCAACACCAACAACTACACCACATACAGCCAGTCCAAAAATGGCTTCCAGAAACCCTGGCCACAGAGATAGGAGTATGATCACAAAGTGTGAATCTCTTAGGGGCAGGCCCAAAGTTTCGGAGGGATGTGTATTTTGTCAGGGAATACAAGGAGGACTTGAAGAGAATGCAGAGCAGCAACATCAAGGTTGTGAGTACACATACTAAGGCTGTAAAACCCTTGTAAACCCCAAGGAGGGGAAGTCTGGGATCCCAAAGGATGTCAGCTGTAAACTAGTTGACTTGCCTGTACTGTGCACCCCACACCTGGGAACCATGCTGTGCCCAGGTACTAAGGATCTTAGGCTCTACCTGCCACACGCCAACATTCAAACCAAGGCTCGGACCCAGACTGCAGCCATAGCTCTAGCTTCAGCTTTAGTTCCAGCTCAAGCTCTCAGAGGTTCTCAGGTTCCTAGTAAGACTCCATTTTGAAGGTGTCAGTCTGCCAGAGTGGTGACAGAAGGCCTGGTGTAACCCGTAGGTTGCTGTCTGCACAGGACTGGTGTCCTCTTGTGCTGCTTTTGTTTTGTTTTGTTTTGTTTTTTGAGATAGGGTCTTGCTATGTAGTTCAGGCTGTTCTTCAACTCACTGTGTAGCCCAGGCTGGGCTTGAACTCACAGTGATCCTCCTCTTCAGCGTCCTGAATCCTGGGATTACATGCATGTGCCACGATGTCCAGTGGTACTACCTCAATTTTAAACAAACACCAATTTCAACTTTTCTATTCTTACCCCTTTCTGTTTCAGCATCTAGTCCAGAGTAATACATTACAGTCAGTGGTTATCTCTCTTAGCTTCCTCTGGCCTTTGTCATTGTCATTTTCTCAGTCTCTTTGAATTCATGACTTTGACAATTTTAAGGAATTGAAACTGTTTCTCTCATGATTAGACAAGGGTTATGTATTTTGGAAAGAATACCATAAAATACCACTGTATCATTTCTAGGTGTGTGTGTAGTATCCACATATTTCTGGTGATACTCATCTTGAATACCTGTTTAAGATATTGTTAGCCAGGTGAAGCAGTAAAGTTTTCCCCTTTTTATACCTAATTTTTGGAAGCAAGTTGCTAAATCTAGTCCACCCTCAAAATAGATGAAAAGATTTAAATTACAATTCCAGGAGGGATGGGTATTCATGTATATTATTTGGAATTCTATAAGGATGCTTTGTCTCTTCTCTCATTTTTTTATTCAGCCATGTATCTATAACACTATAGACATGTGTCTATTGACTTATGTTTACTTTGTGCTTTGAGTTAGACATCTCTTCAAGGAGCTCTACTTCTTTTTACTGGGCAGTAGTACCAGGGTGTAGAAACCAAAATCCATTGGATGCGTTGGCATATGCCTGTAATCCCAGCACTGTGGGAGGCCGAGGCAGTAGGATCACAAGTTTGAGCCCAGCCTGGGCAATTTAATAATTTGAGATCCTGTCTCAAAAAAAAAAAAAAAAAAAAGAGGAGAGAGAGAGAGAGAGAGAGAGAGAGAGAGAGAGAGAGAGAGCAAGCTGGAGATGTAGCTTAGTGTGAAGGCCCTATCTTGTATTCATTCCTCAGTACTACAGGGGAAAAAAGGAAAGGAGGAGGAGGGAGAGAGGGAGGGGAAAGAAAAAGAGAGGAAAGAGGGAGGGAAAAAAAGAAAGAACCAAGTACTTGGTGTACTTGGTGTACTTGTTACTACTGTGGTGTCATTGTTTATAGATCCTCTCTGCTGAAAGAATTGACTAATATATGTATGTAAACTGACCCCATAGATGTGTATATGTAATTTTTGTATCTTTCCATCTGTATTTATATTAAGCTAAACATGAGGTTATACAGATTATTTGACTTTCAGAGGAAGTTTAGGTCATAAACAAATGTCTTCTTTGTACTGGCTCTTACAAGATCTTTTTTCCCCTGCTAACACCTTTTAAATGCCACAGAAAACATTGTTTTCTCTGACTTGGCAACAGTAGGTGTTTGTTCCTGGCATATGGTCTTTGTCTAGAGATCCATTCAAAGCATGTATTCTGATTCAGATGAATGGTCATATGTTTCTGTTATAGATGTGATGACAGATAAGCCACAATGACCTTGTGTTTCTTTAATCATGATTTTCATTATTTTATAGAGAAGTAAGAAACCTACTTGTTTGATATCTTGATTATATTTCTTAGGTGTTTGTTATTTGACTTTTAGATCCTTTCTATAAAAGTGGGAAAAAAAGATGATTTATCTCAAGTATTTCTTAAGTAAAATTCATTTGTTTAATGTGGCTGAACTTTTTTTCAACAATATGATTTAAAGTAGCATTTTACTATCTAGTCAACTACTAACAAGAAATAAACCAAAAAAGACTTTTCAGCAGCATAAGTAGATATTACAAATTTTATTGACTTCTCTCAAGCAAATCTTATCCATTTTTTTATGAACAATTTTAAATTGTTTGGTTCTTTAAATCAAGAGCTAAAATTAGAAAGGAACACTGCTACAAGATAACTACAAGTATTAGCTTGATCACAAAGGTCAAAGGAATGCTACAAAATATAAAGCATTAAGACTGAAATGGTGGCACTACCTGTAATTCCAGCACTCTGGGAGGCTGAGGCAGGAGGATCACAAATTCAAACCCAACCTACACAATTTAGCAATGTACCAAGACCCTGTTCTAGGATTACAAGTGTGTGCCACCATGCCCAGCTAAGGTTGTATATGTTTAGATTTGTGTGTCTTTGATGATTACTGATGTTGAGTATCTTCAAATGTTTGTTGACTATTTGTACATCATCTTTGCAGAAATACCTAATTTTCCAATTTTGAGGGGCTGCTGGAGATTGAACTCAGAGACTTCTGCTTGTTAGACAGGTGTTTTACTGAGCTAAATCCTCAACCCTCCTGATTTTCCAATTTTTAATTGGGTTATTAGATTTTATTGTTGTTGAGTATAAGGAATGTTATGTTTTGTTGTGCTGGGGATTGAACCCAAGACCTTCTCATTGAGCTACATGACCAACCCTCTTTCAGTTTTTTATTTTGAGATAGGGTCTCGCTGGGCTGAGCTCAAATTTTCAATTCTCCTGCCTTAGCCTCCCAGACCGCTGGGGTTACAGGCGTGTACTACCACGCCAACCTTAAGGAATTCTTTATAGTGTCCTAAATACTAGTTCCTTATCAGATATGCACTTTGCAGATATTCTCTCCCACTTCACAGATTGCCTTTTCACTGTATTGGTTGTGTCTTTCCAGGGGGAGAGGTGTCAGTTGTGTCTTTTTCTTTTTCTTTTGGTGCTCAGGATCGAATTCAGGGCCTTGTGCTTGTTAGCAAATGCTCTACCATTTGAGCTGCATCCCCAACCCTTAAGATATTTTTAATAAATAAGGAGATTTTACAAATCAATAGGAAAATTTATGTGTGTATTGGTTGTGTCCTTTGATACCAAAAAAGTTTAAGTTTGATGTACTCGCCTTTGTCTTTTTTGTTTTTATTACATGTGCAGGAAAAAAATCATTGCCAAGGCCATATAAGATAAGTGCGGGGGGCTGGGGATTTAGCTCAGTGATTAGAGTGCTTGCCTTGCAAGCACAAGGCCCTGAGTTCAATTCCCAGCACCAAAAAAAAAAAAAAAAGTCTCAGTATCTTAGATAAGTGTGTAACTTTGTTCTTCTGAATGTGGATATTCAGTTTTCTTAGTACCATTTGAGTGGTCTTGGCACCATTATTGCCGATCATTTAACTGTATATAGAAAGGTTTATTTTTGGACTCTTTATTCTATTGGTCTACTTGTCTCTCATGCTGGTGATCATCACTGCTCCCACCCCAACCACCCTCCAGGGCTGGGGATCAAATCCACGCCTCATACCTGTTAGGTGAGTGTTCTACAACTGAGCTATACCCTCAAGTCTCCTATGCTGTTTTGATTACTATAGCTTTGTAATATGTTTTGAAATCAGGAAGGTTAAGTCCTCCAACTTTGTTCTTTTTTAAAATTATTTTGGCTGTTTAGGGGTCCCTTAAGATTCCATATTAATTTTAGAATGAGTTTTTCTATTAAAACTGCTTTTGGGATTTTGATCTGGATTACATTCATTTGTAGATCACTTGGACTAGTATGGATATCTTAACGGTGTTAAATCTTCCAAACCACAAACATGGGATGGCCTTCCACCTACCTACACAGTGTCTTTTATTTCTTTCAGCAGTGTTTTAGGGTTGTCAGTGTATATGTTTTTTACCTGTTTGGTTAGGTTTATGTCTAAGTGTTTTATTCTTTTTGGTGCTATTGTAAATGAAATTTTTTTTTGAATTGTTCATTGTTGGTGCATAGAAATGCAACTGATATTATGTGTTTTTGTATCCTGCAACTTTGTTGAATTTATTCTAAAAATTTTTTGTGCAGTCTTTAGGGTTTTTTACATATAAAATGTCATCTGTGAACAGAGAGAATTTACTTCTTTTCCAGTTTTGATGCCCTTGGTTTCTTGTCTAATTGTTCTGGCTAATACTGTCAATACTATGTTGAATAGATGTGGCAAGAACCACTTCCTAGACTTGTTCCTGATTATAAAAAAAAAGCTTTCAGTACTTCTCCATTGAGTATGAGGTTAGTTGTATGCTTTTCATGAATGGCATTTATTTAAAAAATGGCATTTGTTATGTTGCGGGAGTTTCCTTCATGCCTATGCTTGTTGAGTGTTTTTATCATGAAAAGGTGTTAGATCTTGTTAAATGCTTTTTCTGAATCAATTGAGACTCTCATATGGTTTTTGCCCTTCATTCTGTTAATGTGGTAAATTACATTTTTTTAATATGTTAAACCATCGTTACAACTAGGATTAAAACCCACTTCATTATGATGTATAATCCTCTTATGTGCTGTTAGTTCAGTTTGTTAGTATTTTTATTGAGGATTTTTAGTATATGTGCTGCCAAAGCGAGCATATATTGAGGATTTTTGTATCAGTATTAATCAGGTATATTAGACTGTAGTTCTTGGTAGTATTTTTGTCTGGCTTTAGTATCAGTAATGTTGGCCTTGTAGAATGAGTTTGGAAATGTTACCTCTTTTTATTTTTAGAAAATTTTCAGTATTATTGATGTTAATTCTTATTTGTTTGGTAGAATTCTTCAGTGAAGCCATGTGGTCCTGCTCTTCTAGTGTATCATGGATTTCCCAGTAATGACAGAATATTCAGCTGGGTGTGACACCCTGTACACAGGCGGTAGGAAGGCCTGCTCTGCCTCTGATACTGGCTACTTAGTACCACAAATTGTGCTAGATGTAACTAGATGATCCAGAAACACGCTTTCTCAGTAGTTTGTATATAGAGAAGGAAATATAATTTAGATTTCTGATATCCTGATTTGGAGGGGGGTGTATGTGTGTGCATGTGTGTGTTTGTGTGTGTGTGAGACCTTTTACCACATTTTCTTCACTAGGCTGAAAGAAGACTGGTAATTAAAGTTTGCTTTTTGCATAGCCTATGTGAATCCCTACTATTTTACTTCATGCCAGAATATATTCTTCCGGCAGGAGAGTGTCTGAAAAAGGAAAATGGTAATAGAACCTGCATTTATGCAATTATTTGTATTGTCACAATATCTGTAATACTACAGTAAAGCAAACTACCATTCCTTTGTGCAATTTAACCACAGACCAGAGAGAATAGGTCTATGAGATTTTTGCCACTACTGCTGTTACCTTAATGCTAAAAAATCTGACATTGCAAAGCATGCCATTTGTTATACATAGTTATTGTGGTGTACTATTTCATAATATTTTAGAGGCAGGAGAGTTGTCAATGCAAACTCATTGTTTTATGTGTGAGAACACTAACGCTCTTGTAGATGATTTCTCTGAAGTTTCATAGCTGCTTAATTGCAGAGCAGGGATTCTTCGATGTAGTTTTTTTGGTGGGGGTGCTGGGGCTCCAACTCAGGGCCTTGCACTTGCTAGGCAAGCACTTTACCACTGAACTAAATTCCCAACCCCAATTTTTTTTTTTAAACTTTTCAACCCAGTATGTCTCTCAGGTTAAAAAAAAAAAACTTTGCCTTCTTGAACACTATAGAGTCTAAGTTTTTAAATTATAATATTCTGTTAGAGAGAGGCAGATTTTTTCATCTCCCTTTTTAAATTCATGTAATATTTAATGTTAAAAATAATAAACTATGCTGTAAATTTTTAAAAACTGAACACCTATGTTCCTACCACCCAGCAGAACTAGATCATTACCAGTATTCTATATAACTTTCCTTGTTTATGTCCTTCATTATATTTTTTGCTTCTTCTATGCTGAGTTTTCAGAGTATCCTCCTGTTGTTTTTCTTTTTTAATATAACTACAAATGTGTGTATCTCTCAATACTGTACTGTTTAGGTTTGTATACTAATACTGTATGCTTTTCACCATCTAGCTTTTTTTTTCCTCCCACTGTGGTTGGTTAGATTCAGCCATGTGGGTGCTAGTAGCTGTCTTCATGGCTGTAAAATATCTTCAGTGAATATACGACAGCTTTTTATTGTCTCCTATCATTTTTTTAAAAATTGAGATGTAATTTTTTTGTTGTTGTTGTTTCGTTTTTTAAGACAGGGTCTTGCTATGTAGTTCAAACTGTCTTGAACTCACTATGTAGTCCAGGCTGCTCTCAAATTTGCAGCAATCCTGCCTTAGCCTCTCAAGTGCTGGGATTACAGGCATGCACCATTGTGCCTGATGAGATGTAATTTCTATACTATAAAATTATCTTTTTATTGCTTTTAACATATTCACAAATGCCTAGCAAGCACAAGGCCCTGAGTTCAATACCCAGCACCAAAAAAAAAAAATTTCATAAAATATGCAATCATCACAAATGTCTAATTCCAAAACCATTCATCTCCCCAGAAAGATACTCCATACCCACCAGCAGTCATTCCCATTCCCTTTTCTTCTCTCCTCTCCAGCCCCTACCAACTATTAATCTACTTTCCGTCTCTCAGGACTTAGCTAAGCTAGGCAGTTTGTAGCAGTAGAATCATATACCATATACTGGCATCTTGTACTTAGCATAATGTTTTCAACGTTTGTCCATGTTGTAGTATGTTATTATTCCATCCTTTTTATGGCAGAATGATATTCCATTATATGGAGGTACCATCTTTTATTTACTCATTCATCAGTTGATAGATGTTTGGGTAGTTTCCACTTTGGAGCTATTAAGAATAATGCTGCTATGAATGAACATTTATGTACAAATTTTTGTGTGGATGTGTTTTCACTTCCATTAAGAATGGGTTGTTAATATGAAATGTTTTCCAAAATGGATGTACCAATTTACAAGCTCATTGACAATGTTCAAAATTCCAGAATCCCTTTTTCTTAAAGCCTTTTTTGGTATATGAGTGTGAACATATGGGCATGTAATATGGGGCATACTAGTTAGAAGTTTAAATTTTCTTGTAAGCTTCTTTTTGCCTCCTAATCAAGAGAATTATACTTTGTTTTAAAATTTTGTTTTAGTACATTTGAGATATACATAATGATAACATTCATCATAGTATATCTTGCTACTTCTTTTTTCGTATTCCCCTCCCCTCCCTTCGACCCCTCCTTCGTCCTTATTTACAAAAGCTTTGTTTCCATTTTTTTCTTTCTATTATACTTTTTTTGGGAGAGGGGATGCTGGGATTGAACTCAGGGTTTTGTGCTTGCTAGGCAGGCACTCTTCTACTTGAACTAAATCCCCAACCCCTCTTCTATTATACTTTTGAAAATAAAGATGGTTAATGTGACTGTATGAAGAGATAGAATTTTACTTAATCTATGGAAAAACTCATCTGAATATTGAAAAATAAGACTGACTATATATATAGCATGCATATTTTGGTTTATTATGTTTACTAAAAATACTTTTTGTTGGGCTGGTGATTTATCTCAAGTGGTAGAGCGCTTGCTAGGCCCTCAGTTTGATCTGCAGCACCCGTCCCCACAAAAAAAAACAAACCTTTTTGTTGATCCATATAGGTTGTTAATCCAGACAAAATGACCAGATTTGACTATTCATGGATGTTATTTGAAAGAATAATTTTTATTTGTACTTTACTTTGAGAGTGTTGTAAAGTGGGATCAAAGAGTAATACTAAGTGACCAATTGCTGCTTTGTAAATAGAAGACCACATTACAAACCATTAATGCTAAATTGCATGAAGAACTGGCTTTCAATAATAAAACTATAGATACATACTGCAGATTTTGTAATCTGTTTACACTTGAACTCATAATTGCAGGACATAGTGGCTGTTGCAAAACAGTTCATAGTTACTTTGTGGGTTTTTTTTTTTTCCATAGTTACTTTGGAAACAATTAGGCATTTACTTGTAAAATTAAATAAACACCTACCATACCCACTCCTGGATATTTGTCCACGAAAAATAGAAACTTATCATCAAAGCCTGTATGAGTTGGACCTGGTGGCCCATACAGCACTCTGGGAGGTTGAGGCAGGAGAGTCACAAATTCAAGCCACCTTGGATAATTTAGCAACTTTGTGAGAACTTGTCTTGAAAGAAAGAGGAAAAAAGACTGGGGAGGTAGCTTAGTGCAAAGGCCCTTAGTTTCAGTCCTCAGTACCACTTGGTGGTGGGGTCTACATGGGAATAATAATATCAGTTTTTTCATAATTGCTAAAAAAGGAAATAACCCATATATCAACTGGTAACTGAACAAAATGTGTGTACATCATGGAATAATACTATGTACTTAGCAATACAAACAACCAATTGTCAGATTCACCTGCATAGATGATCTCAGTTTTTTTGGGTTTGGTTTTGAGGTGTTATGCTTGGGATTGAACCCAAGGCCTCACATGCTCGTCAGGTGCTCTACTATGAGCCACACCTGATAGCCCTTGAGCTCAGTTGTATTATACTAAATGAAAGAAGCCAGACTCAAAATATATAATGCTGCTTTTATAACATTGTGGAAAAGGCAAAACTATAGAGAACAGGTCAGTGGTTGCCTAGGAGGGAGGAGAGGAGTTGACTGCAAAGGGCACAATGAAAGTTTGGGGGAGCTGATGAAGATGTTCCTTTTTTATTTTACTTTATTTAATTTTGAGATAGGGGCTTGTTGGGTGTGTGGTGTATGCCTGTAATCCCACCACTTGGGAGGTTTAGGCAGGAGGATCACCAAGAGTTCAAGGCCAGCCTGAATTGCATAGCAAGACCTTGTCTCAAAAATACAAACAAAGAAAAAATCCAAAAGACCAAAAAAAATTTTTTTGAGACAAGGTCTTGCTAAATTGCCCAGGCTGGCCTAGAATTTGGAATCTTGCTGCCTCAGCCTCCTGAATCACCCAGATTACAGGTATGCTCCACCATGCCTGATTAAGATGTTCCTCATTATGATGATGAATATGGTACCTACATGTCAGAACTTGGAACTGCCTACTAAAATGAATGAATTTACCGCACGTGAGTCATAACTCAGTCAACCTGGCTTGAAATAAAATCTCTTAGCTCAGGGAATATCTCCTCTACCTCTCTAATCTGACAGCTAGGAACACTTGGCGGTAAAAGCCGCGAGTGTGAGAGGGTTATACATTTGCTTTTTAGGTTTAAAAGGGATATATACATACAGTAGACAATATTTGTTGAACACTGTATACTTGTATATATAGCATATGTGGGCACTGATCTAGGCACTTTACAAATATAATACACTTAACTCATATAATTGTTCTAACAGCTCTGAGATAGGAACTATTGTTATCAGAGTCCTAGCTCTGGGGGCCTGACTCTGGAGGTCCCAACAGACCAGATTCAGCTACTTGCCCCAAGTTGACCAAGCATGAGACAAATAGTGGTGAATGCAGGAAAGGACCTTTATTTTCAAGTGGCCATACTGGGAAAAACTAGGAAATTAGGTGTTCTCAGGCCTGTCTCAGGGATACAGACAAGAGCTTCAGGATTATAAGGGAAGGATAAAAGCTGGGGTAAGAGCAGGGAGTATGCGTAGTCAGATTGTCTTGGTCAGATTTTGGCCTGGTTGATCATTGCCATACAGAGAGCCTCATCAGCAATAAGAAAGTTGCTGCTGCTTGGGGGTAGTTTTGACTCTTAGGGCAAGGTGTTTGTTCATCAGACCTGTGATCTGGAATCCGAGGTATGTGCTCAGAACAGACAAGTCAGGAAAGCAAGATGGAGTTGGGACAAGTTGGATTTGGGGCAATGACTGGAGACTCATATTCTGGTGGTCTGGAACAGGATGTTGTAAAAGCTGAAGGTTGGCAGTCTGGTGATTCAGATGTCCCTACAAATCTTTTTTGTGTGTGTGTTGGGGGGGTACTGGGGATCCAACCCAGGGCCTTTTGCTGGCTAGGCAAGCCCTGTACCACTGAGTTAAATCCCCAACCCACCTGCAAATCCTGAAGATATCTTGCTGTTATGTTGGTGTCTTTAGCCTTGAAAGGAGAAGATGGCCAGTCTACTAATTTATACAATTAACAGGTCTGTAGGCGGAGTTTAGCATAAATCTAACCCAAAGTTTAAGGTAGCAAAGGATACAGTTGTAAAATGAAGGTAGAGATGACAAGCTTTTATTTTGCTTTTAGTTACCCATTGGGCAACTGCAGGCCCAAGTGAAGAATCAGTGCTTTTTAGCCTCTGAGTTCTGTTACAGCATTATTAATTTTTCCTATTTTACAAATAGGAAACAGAAGCACAGAATGATCAAAATCTGCTCAAAGCCACACAACTAATAAATAGCAACTCAGGATTTGAACTCATTTTAGCTCCAGAATTTATACGCTTAATCACTGCAGTTGGCTTCTTTTCTTCCATTGAATATGACATAATGAAGAATTTCAGTTGATGTATAAAACTTCCTTTTCCCTTGCTGGTTGTGCATGCATTACATTTTTTCCTTCTATTTTAACTGAAAAGACATTCAAGAGGCTTTTTTTTTAAAGAATAAAAAATGTCACCTTCTAATATGTGAATTATTTCCCCATATTCTCTTGGAGCTTTTATTCATTTACATATATAATACTTACTAAATCATTCACTATATTAAGGGCACTGCTGCCCAGTAATTTTTTGAATTATGAAGGTTTTACATGCCCAGTTTAGTCTCATTGTATTAGACTAAAGGAAAGGAAGCAATAATCAAAATAGGGCTTGGGATGTAGTTCAATGGTAGAGTCCTAGTGTGTGTGAGCCCCTGGCTGCGATTCCTAAGCACCATCAAAAAGGTAAGATGGATTTGTTTGGACTGTGACATTTGTTTGGTAAGAAATCCAAGAATTTCTCAGGAATATTTACATAAAATGTTTATACATTTAGGACCAAGATAAAAATCTCTGTAATAATATAATAATCATCTTGAGCACTAATGTCTGACACTGAGCTGTACAATCAGTGGATACTTTTTCTAATTTTTAATTCACCAGAAGCACAACACTGGGTATTCATTTGTGCGCATCTGTGCTTATTGAGGTTATCTTTTTTTGCAGGGGGGTGGTGGTGCTGGGGATCAAACTTAGGGCATTGCACTTGCTAGGCAAGCACTCTAGCACTTGAGCTAAATTCCCAACCCCCTTGATTCTTATAAAATGTTATATAACAAAGTATTTGCCATTTGTGATACATATTTATTGAGGACCTACTTTGTTTCACTGGGAAAAAAAGGTAATTAAGATACCTTTCAGCCCTTGCCCCTGAGGCACTCGAAATCTGATGAGGAAGGCTGATGTACAAACTTTTACCCTTAGAACAGTGATAAGCTTGATGGGGATGTAATGGAAGGTGTTAATTACCTAATTCGAAAGTATCATTCACAGTTAAATGCACTATAGAATGAGACTGTCTTGTAGTTTAAACTATTTTAATCCTAATCAGTTTTCTTTGTGACAGCTCTAGACTCCCTTAAAATCTTCAGAATAAGGGTAATCTGACTCTGCTCTCTAGAAAGTCTTCATGCCTGTTCTTTGGTATCTAAATTTCTACTTGAACCCCTGTTCAGATTGGAAATGTTAGCCTCACTTAACTGATTCCTATACTGGTTTGATGATGGCCTAAGGGTTTTGTAAGGTGTGTTTATTCATCTCAATTAGGTGGAGGAATGAATACAGGCTTTAAAAGTACATAAATCTCTTTGCTCTTGGTATGATAGATAAAATGTAGAAACTTCTCCTATGAAAAGAAAATGTGAAACTCACTGATAAAACCTTGAAGATAATAAAGACCAAGACAACTTTCTGAGAGAGTAATGGAATTTCATGTACTGTTTTTCTCGAAAATTCTTTATATGAAATTGGATGACTGTGCGTCATAATTGTATTTCTGTGATGTAGCCCATCCCAACCCTTTTTTAAAAATACTTTCTTTTGAGTCAGGGTCGTGCTAAATCACTAAATTGCCAGGACTGGACTCCAATTTGCAATAATCCTGCCTCAGCCTCCCAGGATTGGGATTACAGGGATGGTACAGAATTTCTTTAGTCATACAGACTTGTAGTGAATTCTTGGCCAATTTTTGAAAGGTCTCATTTTACTCACAGAAGCGAAGGTTTGCCGGGCGTGGTGGCGCACACCTGTGGGAGGCAGAGGCAGGAGGATTGCTATGAGTTCGAGGCCAGCCTGGGCTACACAGTGAGCTCGAGGCCAGCCTAAACTACATAGTGAGGCCCTGTCTCCAAAAAAAAAAACAAAAACAAAGAAGCGAAGGTTCTTTTTCTATTTTATCTTTTTCTATTTATCTTCCTACCTATCTGATATCGCCTAGATTTCCTCCTGTTGCAAAGAAAAGAGTCAATGAAAAGGTGAAGTGAATTTATTGTATGCTACTGGAATTCTTTTCTGGATCTTTGAGTTGCCATTTGAAGAACTGCTCAAGTCATTAATGGAAAACGCAGCTTACATAATTGCTCTATATGTTTACCCTGATGGTTTGGCTGTTAGCTGCAGTAATTTTTTTCACCCCTGGAAAAGGAATTAGGATTGTGATATTGGGAGCTGGTCACATCTCCTTTGTCTCTGGCGCATTACCAGTGTTACCACCGAGAAAGAGGTCTAGTCAACCGCAGTAGTCTTCCTAGGTGGGCCCTTCATTTGCCTCTTGCCTTCGAAAGCCTGTGATCTAGAGGCAGCACCCTAAGGCCTTCAAACCTCTGGGCAAAGGCACGCGCGCGGCCCCTTTAAGCCTTCTGTGTGTGCAGAGGGGTGTGAGGGTGGGGCGGGCACTCTGACAGCTTTGCTCTCGGCCCCGCCCCCGGAGGAGGCGTTCTCAGCCGCCACCGCACCAATGCCTCTACCGCCCTCTCGCTAGCCGGGTGTTCCTGCAGACCCTGCTCGGACCTTAGGGCCCCCGACCTCTCCCTGCCCAGGGAGCGTAAGTGTCAGCCTGCGGGCCAGGGGCGAGCATCCCCTGACCTTGCAACCCGTGCCGGAAGTCCTGGAGGACAGTACCGGGGACTTTCCTGGCCTATCAGAGGCCAAGACGGTGAAAGAGCGTAAACAATGCCGGCTGCAGTGAGCTAAAGCCTGGGCATCTGCTCTAATGGTGGTGGTGGTGACAGTGGCTCCAGGGTACTTGTTGGGATATACAGTTGAGGCAGTCCCCACGACCAGACTTTGCCCCAGCCTGGTTCCTACTTCGGGTGAGGAAAGGGTTGCTTTAACCAGTGTATAACCCGGTTGAACTGGATGGGTGGAGCTGAGTCTTAGTGCTATGGGCCTTGGGTCCTTTTTGGAGAACAGGCTAGCTTCGGGATGAGTAAGCATTAAGTTTTCAGCCACCTTAGTACGCTGAGCAGTAACTCTCAAAGTTGACCTAATTCACAGCCAGCTTTAGTTTTGCATCTCCCCAGAGGCCTTTGTTGGTATCCGGTCCCCCTTTGGAGGCATTGACAGTGATCATCTATTAGAGTTCGGTTAACCTTGTTTCCTGCTGATAGAAGAGCACGATGTGAAAGCTACAGCTCTTTACCAGTGTCTGTCTCTGAGGCAATTTGTGGGAGGCCACTATCACAGGATGAGAAAAGCAAACACACCAAAGTTTGTTGAGATAACCTGCTATAGAAGCAGTTCAGATTTCTGGCCCCCTGATAATGCAGAAACACCAGCAAGAGGATAGCAATTGTCCTTGTTAATGGGAGGTATCTGGAAAGCATCTGCAGTAGAATTTGTTGAGTTAGAAAGTCTTGGCATTTTTGCTGCTGTACAGAGATTTTGTCTGGCCTTGGGCAAAAAGTAAAAATCTTAAGTTTTTGTAGCAGTTACATAATTGTTACTCTTCTTTAGTCCAGTTGTCCTTCCTAGATGCCGTTTGAATGAAGATTTCTGAGTGTGTACATGGATTGTTTTGTCTTGGTTTTTTATAACTACTATCTCTTTTTTGAATGAGCCTATCATCACTCCTCACTGGTTGTTCAAAGGGTTTTGTGTGTTTGTTTTTTAAATGGGTATCTGTATGTCTCTCAGAGTGGCCCCAAACTCCTGGGCTCAAGTGATCCTCCTGCTTCAGACTCCCACATAGCTGGGACTATACGTATGCCATCTAGCCTGGCTTAGGGATTGCTTTGTGAGTGGGCAGAAATTTTCCTCAAAGTTCCCTCAGACTCGTACCATGCTTGGCAATAGCATGTCCTAGCCCAGAGGTGAGAGTCCAGGAATGGTAATCAAATCCAGATCTCTTGTATTGTGATAGTGAAGAGTTTTTGTAGGTCACGAGCTTGGGTATTTGCCATAAAATAGTTGTGCTGCCAATGCTTCTTTCCAAGTAGAAGGCAAAAACAATCTCCTTAATAGCTCTGTAGTTATTCTTTTAAATTGTCAAAACACAAAAATTTAAAATTAAAGGATGCCACACTGAGTCCTTGGATGGTTAGGCAAAAGGTGTTGGACTGTGTAGTAAAAATCAAGTTCTAGGTCTACCTCTAACATTACTAATGACAGAGCAATTTCTGTCTCATTCTTAGTTGGTTGAAGAATGAGAAAAACCTAGATGGATGGGGGAGTCTGTATTTTATACTAATACATGGTATATATTTAATAGGAAATTTGTTATTTATTTGAACAATAAACTGAAAAATTATAAAGTTTGGAATTTTTAATTCTGCCTATTTCTATAATGTTAGAGACATTTTTTAATCTCTGGTCTAAAAATAAACAAATATATGTAAACCTTTTCGGCAACAGTGTGGGCTCTATGGTATCTGAGCTTTTTGGAGACATTATCAGTGTGTATGATGTTGTTTATATAGAACAGATTTAACTGACCTCTTTGTCTTTACCTGTTTTAAAATGGAGTAAAAACCTCCTGAGATCTCTGAACAACTTAAAATTCAGAGTATTTTAGAAAGGACTGGATTGCATGAACTATAGCAAGCATTAAATATAGTTTAGAATAATTTTATTAATGCTTCTCCCTGCTATTTAATGAAAATTTAGGTTTCTCATGTTTACCAAATATGGACCCCTCTCTTCAACTCTGGTGTCACATTTTTAACCACTTAAAGATCATATTTCTGAACTAGAAAACTAATCATATTCCTCTCAAGCACAAATAACTTTAAAACTTCCTTCTGACATGTTTTTTTTCTCATTGCCATCATTGTCCTGTCTTAACTCTTAGGCTAGAGCCTCCTGCTCTCCATTAGACTTTTTCCCCTAGTCTCACATTTGTTGCAAAGGCTGATTTCACTTTTTTACAGTTTTTTTATTAGTATATATTTATAATATGTAATAATTGCATTCACTTGGGGAAATGGTACATATTATCACATCTTAGTCATTTTTACTTTCCCTTCCCCTCCCTTCTCACTCCTTCCCCAGATCCCTTTTCCATCTCCACGAAGTCTACCCCCGTTTCTTTTCTTTTTGAGACATGGTCTCACTATGTAGTTCAGGCCTTGAACTCATGGTGCTCCTCCTGCCTCAGCCTCTCAAGTGCTGGGATTACAGGAATATGCCACCGTGCCCAGCTTTACCTTCCTGTTTCATATCATCTATCTTTTTTTTGCTCTTTGAATGATTTATATTTGGATTTTCCATGTAAGAGAAACCATGCAATATTTAACTTTGTGTCTGATTTATTCCACTTAGAATTATAGTCTCAAGATGCATCACTTTTCCTACAAATGACTCAAGTTTATTCTTCTTTACGGTACAGTAGTACTCTGTGATATATATATCTTATATATATACACACCACATTGTGGGGGGTGGGGCTGGGGATCAAACTCAGGGCTTTGCACTTGCTAGGCAAGAGCACTGCCACTGAGCTAAATCCCCAACCCCATATATACCACATTTTCTTTATCTGTTTGTCTGTCGATGAGCACATAAGCTACTTCTGATATTTAGCTATTATGAGTTGTGTTGCCATAAACATGGGTAGGCTTGGATCACAATAATATGATGTCTTTAACTCTTTCAAGAAGATACCCAGGAGAGTATAACTGGGTCAAAAGGAATTTCTATTTTTAGGGATTTTTTTTTTTTGAGACAGTCTTGCTTTTGAGACAGTTCAGGTTGTCCTTGGACTCTCGGTGATTGTCCTGCGTTAGGCTCCTGAGTGGTGGAACTACAGGTGTGCACTACTGCTATTTTTAGATTTTTTGTTTGTTTGGTTTTTTGTTTTTTTTGGTGCTGGGGATTGAACTCAGGACCTTGCTGCTTACGAGGTAAGCACTCTAACCACCGAGCTAAATCCCCAGCCCTTATTTTTAGATTTTTTTTTTTTAGGACTCTCCATACTGACTTCCATAGTGGTTGTACTAGTTTACATTCTCACAGTCTAGAAGGGTTGCTTTTTCCCCACAACTTCACCAGCATTTGTTTGAGTTCTTGATAACCATTCTTTCTGGATTAAGATGGAATCTGTGTTGTTTTGCGTTGCGTTTCTCTTACGGACAAAGATGCCGAAAATTTTTTCATGTGCTTATTGACTATTTGTACTTCTTTTGAGATCTGTCTATTCATTTCACTTGCACATTTTTCAATTTGGTCTTTCATTTCGAGTGGTCTAATTTTTTTTTTAAATTCTTTATATATTCTAGATATTAGTACCCTATCTGAGGAGTAGCTGGCAAACCTTTTATCACTTTACTCTCTTGGTTGTTTTCTTTTGCTGTGCAATAGCTTTAAAATTAGATATAATCCTAGTTGTTGAATCTTGATGTTATCGCTTGTGGAATTGGGGTTCTGCTCAGAAAGTCCTTGCAGTTCCCTATTTCTTCAAGAGTTTTACCAATTTTATCTTCCAGCAGATTCAGTGTTTCTGTTTTAAGATCTAGATCTTTGATCCATTTTTATTTGATTTGAGTCCAAGATGAGAGATACGGGTCTAAATTCATTCTTCTGCATGTAGAAACCAGTTTTTCCCGCAGGCTTGTTACTTCTTCTCTGTTAATATAACTTCCTTCATCCTCACCTGCCCATCATTTCTATTTCTACTCTCAAGACCTCTTAGTTTCTGGCTCCTTATCATCTTAGTTCTGAATTACTGCAGTAATTTTTTTTGGTAAGGGGATCAATCTCAGGGCCTTGCACTTGATAGGCAAGCATGTTACCACTGACCTAAATCCCCAGCCCCCCTGCAGAAATATTGTATCAAGGCTCACTACTTTCGTTCTCAATAGAGAACGAATTGGAAAGGACTTTCTAAAGTAGATAAAATCTTGCCATTGTCGTACTTCACCAGAATTTCCTGTTCTTTGGCTTAATTGTAATAATTGTCAAGCTGGGCATTGTGGCACACATCTGTAAGCCCAGCACTCTTGAATGCTGAGGCAGGAGGATTGCATGTTCAAACTCAGTCTGGGCAACTTCTCAACTTAGTGAGATTCTGTCTCTCATCTCTGGCCATTAGAGAAATGCAAATTAAAACAATCCTAAGATTCCATCTTACTCTAGAAAGAATAGCAATCATTAGAAATCAAACAATAACAAATGCTAGTGAGGCTGTGGTGTAGAAGGAACCCTCCTCCATTGTTGGTGGGAATGTAAACTAGTACAACCATTATGGAAATCAGTATGGAGATTACTCAGAGAACTGAAATTAGAAATTCTAGATGACCCAGCAATCCCCTGGCTAGATAGCTTCCCCAGAGAATTTAAGACATCATACTGCTGCAATGCATGCATTCCAATAGCAGCACAACTTGTAATAGCTAAATCCTGGAATCAATCTGTATACCCATCAACAGATGACTGGATAAAGAAAATGTAGTATCTGTATATAATGGAATACTACTGTGCCGTAAAGGGTGACAGAAAGAAACATTTGTAGGAAAATGGATGCACCTAGAAAATGTAATGTTGAGTGAAGTGAACCAGACACACAAGCTTAAATACCATATGGTATCTCTCATTTGAGTGAGGCAAAGTACAAACAAAGAGAATAATAAAGGAGGGATAGAAGGAGACAAGTAGATGGATGGAAGTGGTCCAAGGGAAAAAGCATGAGGAGTGAGGAGGAGGGAAAGGAGAAATAAATAGAATAAAGATATGCCATATACAGGAACCCAATAGCCTCAATTTATATGAACATTATATACCAGAACATGAGCTAAGATTAATAGTATCAACAAGAATGTAAATGGGATAGGGGAACTGGAGGAATGGGGGTAGAGAAGGAGGAGATTTTTTAAAAAAGAAACAAGCTGTGGTATGTACATGTATCCTTTCTCCAAGATGATTGTAAACTGCACGAACTGCAAATATGTACTAATTAAAAATTAAATAAAAGAACCAGATTCTACATAAACGCTAAGGCCCTGGCTTCAATCCTCAGTACTAAGTAAATAAATAAACACAATTAAAATAAAATAAAGGTCTCCATCATCTGACCTTAGTCTCCCTTTCTGGTCTCACACTTCTATAATGAAGCCATTCACATTCAGTGTGCTAAACATGATTAGTGCTTTCCTGTCTCTCTGACTTTGCCTTTCTTGTTTCCTCAAGCTAAAATACCTCCTTTCCACCCTTGGTTTTTGAAGAATCCTACCTGTTATGCATCACTAATTTCAAGTGCCTTCTTTTCTATGAGATTTTCATTGACCATCCCTCTCGCTGGTAGTTAATCTCATCTTTAAACTCTATAACCCGTATTTGCTCCCTGTTTATGGCATTTTCCACACACAGTATGTTTGGCATTATAATTATTTGTTTTATTTGTTCTACTGTAAACTCCTTGAGGACAACATTGTTTACCCATAGGGAAAGTGAATGAACGAATATTTTGCATAACGTTGCTTGGAGCAGTCCCTTACTAGATCCTGTACAGCCAACCCATGCACATGGGATCCTATTCTTTTTTTTGGGCGGGGGGGGATCCTAGTCTTATCTCCTCAGGACTTTGTTCTTGTGGATCTGGGCATTGAACCCAGGGCTCCTGCATGCTAGGTGAGTGTTCTACCACTGAGGTATAACTCTAGGTCTTGGATCATACTTTGAGCAACACTGATCTGTAGTATACTACCTGGATGGATTTTACAAGTAAAATAGTGAATCAAGTTATAGAAGACTGTACAGTTAATTTTGTTACTTTAGGGATACATGGTTAAGACATAAAGCTAAACACATCTCAGGAAAGTGCTTCTGTGGGAGGACAAGGTGGGAAAGAAGCATATAGGTACAGTACTAGTATTGATAGTGTTCCAATTTTAGATTGGGTAGTTAGGAGGATGTGTCAGCACTTCATAACTCACACATATAATGTGTGTGTTTTTTGTGTCAAAATTTCTAAAAATTGGGGTTGGAGTTTTTGCTCCAACCCCAGTGGTAGAGCGCTTGCCTAGCAAGCATAAAACCCCAAGTTCAATTCCCAACCTCCCCCCAAAAAAATTCTGAAAATCAATTTTTGAAGGAGGGGGTGTTAGGAATCAAGCTCAGGGCCTTGCACTTGCTAGGCAAGTGCTCTACCACTTGAGCTAAATCCCCAACCCCTAAAAATCAATTTTAAAATAATTATGGCGGGGGGCTGGGGATTTAGCTCAGTGGTTAGAGTGCTTGCAAGGCAAGCACAAGGCCCTGAGTTCGATCCCCAGCACCAAAATAATAATAATAATTATTATTATTATAATTATGGAGGAAAAATCATGAAGTCCTTTTTTCCCTAGTATATCAGTCCTGAAAGATGATACACAATGACCAAGAATGCTCAGTGTCGCATGTATATCCAAACACTGCATCCATTATTTTAGCAACTAGGTAAGTTTTAGTGTGAAGCAGGCCTTTCCTTTGCATAAAAAGAGAAAAATCATAAACAACAAGTTTCTAAAACCCAGACTGTAAAGTAGCATATGCCATTTCAGAATATACACACACACACACGCACACACGCACACAATGGCATCTAAATTTTATATGAAGTGATTAGTTCATATAGCCATTTTCTTCGCGTTTCTAGAGGAAGGATAGGCAATAAGAAAAGAAAAATATTGCAGTGAACTCAGAATATGTCAGTTGAATATTATTCATATTCTCTCCGTTGGAAATTGTTTCCAAAGCTCTCATTTTTTTCTTTGAAAAGCAGTTTGATAGGTAAAGTTTACTTTTTGCAGGGCGGGGGGTGCTAGGGATTGAACTAAGGGCCTTGCACTTGCTAAGCAAGCAGTCTACCACTGAGCTAAATCCCCAGTCCCTCAAAAGTAAACTTCCTTTCTCTGTGGATTTCCCTATTCTGGGTAGTCCAAATAAATGGAGTCAGGCAATATAGGACATTTTGTGTTTGGTTCCTTTAACTTAGTTTACTTTTAGCCATACTGAGAATTGATCTCAGAGGGCCTTCACACTAAGTGGCACCTTTTACTTACTTTTTATTTTCAGACAGGATCTCACTTTCCTTGAACTTGTGATCTTCCTTTCTCAGCCTTCTAAGTAGGTGGGATTACAGATGTGTGCCACCATGCCTGGCTGGTTTCTTTCATTTAGTATAATGTTTTGGAGGTTTACTCACGTTGTATCATGTTTCAGTATTTTCTTCCCTTTCATGGAAGAGTGATAATTCTATCCAATGCACATATCACTATTTATCCATTCATAGACATCCTGGCTTTTGCGAATAGTGCTCCTCTGAACATGCATGCATAAATACTTATTTGAGTACCTGTTTTCAGTTCTTTTGAATATATACCTACTGTAGTTGTAGCGTTGTGGGGTCAAATGATAAGTCTGTTTAAGCTTTTGAGGAGGCACCAAATTGTTTTCCATAGCAGCAAAACCATTTTACATTCACCTGGGAAATGAGAGAGAGAGAGTGTGTGTGTGTGTGTGTGTGTGTGTGTGTGTATGTGTGTGCATACATATGTGTGTGTATCTGTCTGGTTTTTTGAGTCCCATTATGTAGTTCAGGCTGGCTTTAAATGCTCTGTGTATCCTGGCATTGAACTCACAGCCGTCTTGTCTCCGCGTCCCAAGTGCTGGGATTTCGGGCATGTACCACCATAACCAGGAGAGCTGGGTAATTTTAAAAATACACAGATCTAATAATTTTTGTACTTTGTAAACATCCCAGTGTACATTTGATTGGAAGGGTGGGAGGGACTGATCCTTCACTGTAGAGTTTGAAAAGTATATTGCATAGTTGATTCATTTTCATTATTATTTAATGTTGTATTCTGTGAATATACCACTGTTTATTCATTGTCATTTAGATAAACTTGTGGTGAGTCTAACTTTTGACTATCGTAAATGACATTGTTATGAACATTCTCTACAGTACTATTGTCCAAACCTTTATACTAGTTTATGTCCTACCATTGCTGAATTTGAGTTTCGGCAGATTTTAAATGGGTAACATGAAGTTGTTAAAAGAATACTGACTGTACACCTCACTAAAGGGCTAGGAGTGGTGGTGCACTTCTATAATCCCAGCACTCAGGAGGCTGAGGCAGAAGGATCACTGAGTTTGAGGCAGAAAGATACATAGTGAGTTCAGGGCTAGCCTGAACTACACAGTGAGACTCTGTCTCAAAAAATCAAAATAGGGGTTGGGGATTTAGCTCAAGAGGCCTTGAGTTTGATTCCCCAGGAGCCCCCCATAAATAAAATAAAATAAATAAATGAAGTAAAATAAACCTCACTAAAAATGGTTTAAATATAAAGAATAATTATAAAGGAATAGTTCAAGCCTGGCATGGTGGTGCATACCTGTATCCCACCACTTGGGAGGCTGAGACAGGTAGAATGCCATGAGTTCAAGACCAGCCTGGATTGCATAGTGAGAGCCTGTCTCAAAAAAACCATAAAGGAAGGAAGGAAGGAATAGTTCATTCAGGGACTGAACTTTTTATGAATATTTTAAACATAGACTAGAGTTGTATTTACCGTAATTAGGTAGAGAATTGGTTAGCATTGAGATTTTTCCATATTATTTTCCATAAGGAATTTTAGGTGAACAGTCAAAAACGTGTGACTTTCTTTAAAACTCTTGTCCTCTTGTAGTGGAGAAAAAACTTTCTTTTGACCAATTGAAGGTTTGATAAGTGAGTCTACAAAATAAACTGACAGGTTAACAGAAAACCCTTTTTACCTATGTTCATGTACACTGGAAGGAGAGGAGGAATGCACAGCAAATAAACACTCATCTCAGTGGGCATGGTGGTGTACACCTGTAATCCCAGCACTTTGGGAGGCTGAGGCAGGGGGATTACAATGCTTAGCCCAGTCTGGGTAATTTAGGGATTTTGCAAGGCCCGTCACAAAAAGTAAATCTTAAAAAAGGGCTGCGGATGAGACCCAGTGCAAAGGCTGGGCTTATTCCCCAGTACTGGGGTGGGGGTTGCGGACAGAGGCTCTTGGGTACCCTACCCTCAGAAGAATTGGTTGATGCCTGTGATAAGCTGTTTGGTCCGGGTATCTGCCTCTAGTCTTCTGTAAAATATGATCTTTCCAAGGTCCTGTCTTTGGTCTGATAGGGGGACCTCAGAGAAAAAGACCTCTAGCCTCTGTTGTGTATGAATTTAGATTTCCTCTAGAGATGTAGGTTTCTTTTACAATAGGACACCTTTACAGAGCTATTCCTGTTTCAGAACTTTCATTGAATATCCAATAGAAATATGTCAAAATAGTAAATTTGGGGGTAGCATATTTTGGTCTCCTGTACCCTTTAAGCGGCCAAATAGTAGCTTAGCTCTTCATTTGTTTGCAGAACTAGGGATTGAATCCGGGACCTTTGTATTGAGCTACATCCCCAGACATTTTTTATTTTTTATTTTGAGACATCATCTTGCTAAGTCATTAAGATGCTCAGGTGGAGCTCAAATTTGTGATCCTCTTGCCTGAGCCCTAGTGTGCCGAGGCCTGCATCCCCATGCTTGGCTTCAGTTCTTCAGCTTTATTCCAGCTTTGTGTGTATATATATCTCTACAAATTTCTTTTTGGGGAAGTATATAAGCATCATTTTCTCAAAAACACTTCTCTGTCCCTTGGTTTAGACTTAGATTGACTTTTTTAGAAAATGTTCTGTTAATGGCATTAACTGGGCATCTGACCAAACAATGGACTTTATACTCTTGTTGGTGCATGCATGATAAATTAATACTTTGAGAAAAGTCATTCTGTCTTAAGAGACTACTTGATTGCTAGAGTTCATAAGTATTTACTTTTATCTGACCAGGAACTCCTTTTATTTTGTATTTATTTATTTATTTATTTATTTATAGACCAAGGAACTCCTTTTAATTCCAAGGAAAAACTGGAAGCACAATGGGAGATGACAGTGAATGGATGAAATTGCCGGTTGATCAGAAGTGTGAACACAAGGTAAGACTCTTGGAATGGGGTTGGGGATTTGGCTCAGTGGTTAGAGTGCCTGCCTTGCAAGCACAAGGCCCTAAGTTTGATCCCCAGCACAAAAAAAAAAAAAAAAGACTCTTGGAATGTAAGTTTCAGTGCTGTTGGGCTTGTTTTGTCAGCAGTCATACTGTTGCCTTAGAAGCATATGAAATAGCGGCAGTTTGATAAACACTGATACTTGTTAGATACTTGTTATTTTGTGTCATTGAAAACAGATATCTTCAGCTCAATTTAAAATTTTTGTTTTTGAGTTGCCTGGTTTGGTTGCATAATCCCAGCACTTAGTAGCAGAGGCAGAAGGATCATAACTTCTAAGTCAGCCTGTGCTACATAGTAAGACACACACACACACACACACACACAAAAAAGCTCTAATTCAAAGAAATAAGATACATTAGCAACATGAAAGACAAATTGTACTTTAAAAAAAATTTTAGCTGGGTAGTTTTATCTTCAACTATATACGGTATAGTATAGTCAGCTAAGTACATAGTAATATTATTGTATAGAGGCTTTTATTTGGCCTTAGAAGCCCAGCATTTTTTAGGTTTTCAGATTGGTATTCCAATATCTACCTTTTTTGTTTTGTTTTTTTTGGGGGGAGGTGTTGAGGATCAAACTCAGAGCCTTGTGCTTGCTAGGCAAGCGCTCTACCACTTGAGCTAAATCTCCAATCCCAATTAGTTTGTTTCGAATAGAAATTTGCAGCCAGGTGTGGTAGCACCTGCTTATAGTCGTAGCACTCAGGAGGCTGAAGCAGGAGGGTCATTGCACATTCGAGGCCAGCCTGGACCTCATAGGAAGACCCTGTCTGAAAAAAGAAAAGAAAGAAATTTGGAGCTTTGGTGGCTATGTTCTGTACAGAGCCACTCCTTTATCTCATATAATAATATGTTATCTCTTCTGATAAGGCCAGATTCACAGTGAGCTGGTTCATTTCTATTTTAATTAGCATAGAAATTGTTGGTGTGTAGTACATTAAATTTGAGGGAGAATTTTTAGAACTTTTTCTTTTTCGCCAAATGGAGCAAACAAAATAAATCTCCAGAAGACTTCTCTTATTTTTGATTGGCAAGTATGGCTAGGAGTTTTTTAATCTAGTGTGATTTGCTATTTTGTTTTTGTTTCCGTTTTCCTATACATGTCTCTGCTATTGAGCATTTATTTTGTGTTCTTGAAACTTGAAAGAATTGACATGTTAAACTTGGTTTAAATTGGTTAGTGAATGTACAGCTCGTAGCATTAATTACTGAAGTTCAATGTTGCAGAATGTGTAGGGCCCTAAGTACTTAAAGCATCCTGTATTCAGTTAGGCACTTTCTTTCCTTTGAAAGAAAAGTGTTTTTCCCTTGAGCTAGTACCTGCTCCAAATTACATTTTATTTAAACAAATAACCTATACATTGTTTCATCTACCTTTTAATCATATGTTGATCCTTCTCTCTCTTTTGATTTTTTTTTTTTTTTTTGTGCTGGGGATCCAATTCAGGCCCTTGTGCTTGCAAGGCAAGCACTCTAACCACTGAGTGAAATCCCCAGCCCCTCTTTTGATCTAATTTAATGTTGAGGAAGACATCTAATTCTCTACTAGTACGTAACACAATAAATGCAAATGTGTCCCACAAACTAGCTTCTCACGTAGGCTCACTGAAATCATTTCTGTGGTTTCGCATTGCTCTTAAATAAGGAACAGAGTCTTTCATTTGGCCTTCACAGTATTGCGTGATCTGGTCCTTTCCAATCCTATGCAACTTGTTTTGTGTCACGCTCCCTCCTCTTTATAGGTGTGGATTACCTTGTTACTTCATGAAATACACTTGTCCTCCTAGAACATTCTTCCCCATCACCTCCCTTTTCTGATTAGTTCCTCTTTATCTTTCAGAGCTCAGATCAAGTACCAGTTTCTTAGGAAAACTTAACACTTAAGACAAAATAAACTTTTTATTATACATACTTTCATACTACTGTATCCCTCTTCCTTGACAGCGCTTAAAACCTTTAATTTTACATTTATTGTATTTAATGTTTTTCTCTACTGCCAGCAGTATGTGAGCTCCTTAAGAGCTAAGGCTAGGGCTGGGGATTCAGCTCAGTGGTTAGAGTGCTTGCCTAGCAAGCACAAGGCCCTGAGTTCGAGCCCCAGTACCCCCCCCAAAAAAAAAAGAAAAGAAAAAGAGCTAAGGCTATACTGGTTGGGTTTTTATTTATATATTAAATACCCATTGAATAAATTGATGAAAAGGGTACCTCAGTAAAGATCTCTGAAATCTACTAAAATTAATAAGTTATTGATTAAAAATTGATAGTATAGTATAAAGCTGTCCATATAAACAACAACTACAAAACAGCAGTGCCAGTGGTTGTGGCCAAGCAGTTAAGGCAGTGGACTAAATAACAGCATACTTTGCAGAATGGGCAGTTCTGTCAGGGTGATTTCTCAATTTTGAGTTGTCACATTTTAAACACCATATTATGAAGGATACAAAGTGAAAAACATTTTTAATGGCCTGTTATGAATTTTATATAGCCTTGGCAAAACATAAACCAAAATAAATGTAAATATTATACATTACAGACATAAACCAATAAAAAAGATATGTAATTTTTTTTTAATTCATAAGAAGTTTATTGACTAATATTTTCTGAAAACTATCTGAATTCTTAAAAACCTTTGTTCTTTGTACTCCTGGGTTCCTTTGTTCAAATTACCTAGCATGGGGTATTCATTTTTGCTTCCTCTTTTTTTTTTTTTTTTTTTTTTTTTTTTTTTTTTTTTTTTTTTGGTGCTGGGGATCGAACTCAGGTCCTTGTGCTTGGAAGGCAAGCACTTTAACCGCTGAGCTAAATCCCCAGCCCCAATTTTTGCTTCCTCTTTTCCAGATTAATAATAGATAATATCATTAAATTTTGTTTCAAAATGCTATTTTTCTTTTAGCTGTGGAAAGCAAGGTTAAGTGGATATGAAGAGGCCCTGAAGATCTTCCAGAAAATAAAGGATGAAAAGAGCCCAGAGTGGTCCAAATTTTTAGGATTGATCAAAAAATTTGTCACTGATTCCAATGCAGTGGTTCAGTTGAAAGGCCTTGAAGCTGCGCTCGTTTATGTTGAAAATGCCCATGTCGCAGGAAAGTAAGTAGTTTTCTTCTCAGTTATTCTGGTAAAAAAAAAAAACAAAACAAAAAAACCTCTCTCTTGTGCTACCTGGATTAATTTATGTGTATTTATGTATCCTGAGTTATTAGTAGTTTTACTATATACTAATTTTCTGTTATAGCTCCTTGGTACTTATTTTTCATTGTCTTTACTCTTAAATTATAAATGGTTAAGTGAGAAAGTCTTTAGTAAATTTTGGAAGAAATTAAGGTAGTCAGCAAAGGAATTACCAGAATCTCACAGAAGACACCCTACAAAAACAATAACAACAACCAACAACCATTGGGCATTTTATCTCTTAGAGGAGGGAACTCTAAGCAACCTACATGACTCTTGGTCTGTTTGATTTGAGCTGCAGGTGGTGGAAGTTTCCAATCACCCACTTTCCCATACCTCACAAACCTGGTTTTTCTGACGTTAGTCTTTATGTCATGGATAAGAACTTTCCATACAAAAAGACAGTTGGGACTCTTGACTTAATTGTACAACACAGATGTACTTACTTCAAAGATTAATTTGACAGTTCAGTTAAACACCATCCCCAATTAATGAAACCACTGCTTTTTTAATTTCATGTTTTTTGTTCATATCACTTGCTGTTGACTTAAGATTTTTGCCAACAAAGCAAGCACTCTGTGATCCTTTTTTTTTTTTTTAACGAAATACTTGTGTATTCATGTGTATGAGACAGACACATGCTTTAAAGAAACAGCTAGAAGGATAGATACAAAAAGGTTGAAAGGAATTTTCTTTGAGTGGTAAGATTTCAAGGAATTTGTGTTTTCTTTCCTTTGTTTTCAGAGTCAGGAATTTTTGCTTTCTTTGAATTGTCTGCATTTATAAAATGAAACTGTCTAGTGTAATATGTCATATTTATGGATTGCATAAGGTTTTTATTAATGTTCTCAAACATACATTTAAAAATTAAAAACTCATTTACTTCTAAGAATTTGTAAAATACTTGTACACCTCTTTTCTATGTCCTTTTTCCAGTTCTTTCTATTAAAGTCTGACTTTTGTGTGTGGTGGTGGTGGTGTTTGTTACAGAACCACTGGAGAAGTTGTGTCAGGTGTTGTAAGTAAAGTGTTCAACCAACCTAAAGCCAAAGCCAAGGAACTGGGCATAGAGATTTGTCTGATGTACATAGAGATTGAGAAAGGAGAGGCCGTACAAGAAGAGCTTCTAAAAGGCCTGGACAATAAGAACCCCAAGATCATAGTGGCCTGTATAGAGACACTGAGGAAAGCCTTAAGGTATGACCTTTTTCTTTTTGCTGTAGTTCTATCAACTAGTTATCTCAACTGAGTTTGAGGTGCTGGATTAAACAGAAGTGGAGACTTGCTGAACTTGATTTGGTCACAGCAGGAAAGTGAGTAATTTTAGCCTTCAAGTGTGTTACGCTGCCCTAGGTACTTCATCTTTAAGCTGCCTGGGAGAATAAAGGTTGGAAAAAAAGAAGTTAAGAGCCATCTATTTGACTGATGCCTCTAATCTCAGCTACTCAGGAGGCTGAGACAGAAGGGATAGCAAGTTCCAGGCCAGTCTGGCAACTTAGTGAGACCCTACCTCAAGATCAAAAGGGCTGAGGAAGGTGGGGTTTAGCTCAGTGGCAGAGTGCTTCCCTGGCGTGTATAGAAGCCCTAGATTCTATTCCCAGTACTGGGAAAAAAAAAAGTTTTTGGAGAGATTGAACCTTGGGCCTTGTGCATGCTAGGCAAGTGCTATACCACTTAGCTATATCCTCATCCCTTTTTATTTTATTTTGAGTCAGGGTCTTGCTAAGTTGCCCAGGCTAGCCTGGAACTTGTTATCCTACTGTCTCACCCTCCTGAGATTACAGAGTGCACCAGGCTAGGTATATCTTCTTGTCTCTGTCTTAGTCACTTTCTCATTGCTGAAAGACAGTACTCACCACCCACAACTTGGAGGAAGAGAGGTCTGTTTTGGCTCACAAGGCAGAAAGGGATGGAAAAGAGGCATGGTAATGGAGAGCAGTTCACGGCATGGCAGACAGGAACCAGGGAAAGTGAAGGGAGGAGCCAGGAAGGGAGATATACTCTTCCAGGTCACGCCTCCAGTGACCTGCCACTTCTGACCACACCCCAATTCCCATCAGGCATTACCTCTTAACAGCAAGTCAACCATAATGCCACAAAACCCAGTCACCTTTCAAAAACCCTGCCCATTGAACATGTGAGGCTTTGGGAGGATTTCCAGATATAAACTATAAGTTTTCATCATCTTCATCATCATTATTATTTTTTTCCTGTTGATGGGGATCCAACCCAAAACCTCATGTATGCTAGGCAAGTGCAACTGCTCAGCTCCACCTCCAGCCCTGTCTTCCTTATCAATGTTATTTGTATTTAGTCTGTCCCTGTGTTGTTCTTTATATATCCCAAAGAATCTGCAGTTTGAATTAGACCTTGAGGAACCTGGTGAGTAAACTACTCAATCACAGGTACCAAACCCCCTAAAATTATCTTTGTTAGTGGTGGCTTCAGGAGACCAGAAACATTATGTTGTCCCTAAAACAGGCTTCTAGAACTCTTCATCATTTTTTCTATAGTAATGTATTTAGTATCAAAAATTAGGTTTTGTTATCAATTTTCCATGTGGTCTTACTACATCTGTTTTCTTTGAAAATTAGGGTAGAATAGAGAAAGAAAATAAATGAGATGACTGAGCGTGGTGGTGCACCCCTGTAGTCCCAGCTTTCAGAAGTCTGAGGTAGGAGGATCACCATGAGTTTGAGGCCAACCTGGGCCACATAGTGAGTTCATGGTCAGCCTGAACTACAGTGTGAAACCCTGTCTCAAAAAAAAAAAAAAAAAAAAGGCCTAAAGTAGAATGAGATGAATAGTATGTAAAGAATTTTTTTCCTTCCCCTTCATTAGTCAGCAGAAGATTTGACATTACAAATGTTAGGTTCATCATGCACCTTTTTTTTTTTTTTTTTTTTTTTTTTTTGGTGGTGCTAGGGATCAAACTCAGGGCCTTGTGCTTTTGAGACAAGCACTCTAACCACTGAGCTAAATCCTCAGCCATGCACTGTTTTTGAGTACTTCAAAACAAAATGTTTTAGGACACCATAATTTATTGATCTCCTTTAGTCTGAAGGTTACCTGGGCAAAATTAAAAAGGTTCTTTTCTGCCAGGCATGATGGTGTAAGTCTATAACCTCAGCTACTCTGGAGGCTGAGGCTGGAGGATTATAAATTCAAGGCCAGCCTCGGCAATTTAGCAACATTCTGTCTTTTCAAAATGAAAAAAAAAAAAATAGGGTTGGGGATTTAGCTCAAGTGGTTCAATCCCCAACGCCAAATAAATGAATGAATGAATGAATGAATGAGGCTTGGGATGTAGCTCAGTGATAAAGTACAGCTCAATTCTGTAAAATGAGTGAATGAATGAATGAATGAATGGCTGAGGATACAGTTCAGTGCTCCCTGGGTTCTATCGCTGGTCCAGGGTGGTGGTGGTGGTAGGATATTCTATTCTAATAACATGAGTATTTTAAAGTAAATTTTAGAAATCATCTAGTTTATTTTTATTACAATATCTGTGCTTAAAGTATATAACATAACCAAATATCTTGTTAAAAATAACTTTGTAGGGCTGGGGATTTAGCTCAGTGGTTAGAGTGCTTGCCTAGCAAGCACAAGGCCCTGAGTTCAATCCCCAGGACCAAAAATAATAAAAACTTTATAGACAAAGTATTTTCACATTCTTCTTTAATCTGTTGGAGTATGCCAGTAGCTATTACTGATCAATTTGTTACATTTCTGCAAATGAGATAAATTTGTGCACATTAGATAACAGATAAACAGTATGTGTTGAGTCCTATTACTTATTCAAAAATTCAGTGTTTCTTTCCTAACTGAATCAGTCCTGTTCCAGAATTTATTCGGAAATGTTAGCAGTGATAGCTAACATTTCTGAATTTTTAGTGAAAGGTAAAATTCATCATTTGAGAGCTTGAAACTATAACATGTAAGTCTAAATATACTGTTATTAATTGGACAGGGACATGGTGGTGCACACCTGTAATCCCAGCACTAGGAAGGCTGAAGCAGGAGGACCACCAAGAGTTTGAGGCCAGCGTGGCCTACATAGTAAGACTGAGGCAAGCCTGAGCCATGTAGTGAGACTCTGTGTCAGAAAGAGAGACAGACACAGAGACAGCGACAGAGAGGAAAGAGAAAAAAAGAAAGTTAGATGAAACTGTTTTTCCTGTAGAAACTAATGTAGAGAGATAAGTTGCACTAAAGTTATAGTATGATAGTTGTGAAGTCAGGAGTGAAACACACAAGGGAAAAATTTTTGATCTATTGGTTTAAAGCTTTTATATGTATATACATACATATTTTAAATACTACCATGTGTTGGACCCTTATCGGTTTAAATTATTCCCAGTCTAATTACCTACCTAAAAAGTTAGTTTTAAAATGGTAATATTACTTGGAGTTTTAGACACCAAAGAATATTCTTGGAAGAATGACACCTAAGTATATACATGGTTGTAAGTTCCTTTTCTTCAGCTGCCTTAAAAAAATTCACCCTATATAACTCTATTAATGATATATTGCATGGGACTGTGCATATGCAACCTAGGGACAGCATGTGTTGACAGTATTTTTTGTTATTTTTTTACCTCTAGTGAATTTGGTTCCAAAATCATCTTGCTTAAGCCAATTATCAAAGTGTTGCCAAAACTCTTTGAGTCTCGAGAGAAGGCTGTTCGAGATGAAGCCAAACTAATTGCTGTGGAGATTTATAGATGGATTCGGGATGCTCTGAGACCCCCATTACAAAATATAAACTCTGTACAGGTGAGGTACAGCATTCTCTCACTGCCTTTGCATAAGGTTAATATGAAGGTATATTACTTCCTCCCTGTTGTTAATATTCTATCCTTATGTATTATTATATCCTAATTACCTTATATATTATTATTTTCTTTCTTTCTTTCTTCCTTCCTTCCTTTCTTCCTTCCTTCCTTTTGTGTGGCTGGGGATTGAACTCAGGCCTCACACATGTTAAGCAAGTGTTCAATCACTGAGCTACATCTTCAGTCCTGTTCTTTATTTTGAAATCAGTTTATTTTTCTAATCATAGCTAACTTTGTCTGCTATTATTTTGTCTTCTCAAATTAAATACCATGCATTCAGTGATTGCAGATTGCAGTTAAATCTATAGCAGTTTAGAAGATCCCTTAATAATTTTGTTGGGTATCAGAATGTACCTGTTGCAGTGAAACGCATTCTGTTGGGTTTTTTCTTAAAAGGAGTTTTGGAGAATTATGCAAATGTATCTGAATCATCAGTTTGTCCTAATAAGTGGATTCTATTCTTTTTTTTTTTTTGGTGCCAGGGATTGAACTCAGGGCTGGGACTCTAACTCCTGAGCTAAATCCCCAGCCCCTCTATTCTTCTTAATATGTGTATATTCTAATATATATTTATAATGTATCTTCAGTGTAGTAAATGTAAGTTGGTGTGATTTATGCTAGAGCATATACTATCTGAATTTATTTTTCTTGTTTGCCCTGTATGCCACATACCTAAGAAATTGTGTCCCAGTACACCAGTAAGTATAAATTATGTCCTCTAACGGTAGAATGTAGCTAAGTTTTTGAAATATTGTATATTTGCAGTTGAAAGAACTAGAAGAAGAATGGGTCAGACTACCAACAGGTGCTCCTAAACCAGCTCGGTTTCTGCGTTCCCAACAAGAACTAGAAGCCAAATTAGAGCACCAGCAATCTGCTGGTGGTGATGCTGAAGGGGGTAAGCCAGTGTTAAGCTCAAGTTTCTTTTTGTTTGTTTTTGGTTTTTTGTGTGATGGGAATCGAACTCGGCCTTGCACTTGCTAGGCAAGCACTCTACCACTTAAGCTAAATCCCTAGCTCCTCAAATTTCTTAAAAATCAGCATGGGGCAAAAAATTATCAAGGTGCTGCCCCAGGGATATATTCTGGTAGGCATATTTTATTTGTTCTAAAGAGAAACCAGAGTACTGGTAGCCATATTTTGAAGGACTGACTTTAATATAATTTAAGTTGGATTTGACACTAGTAGTTCTGTCCTTTCTGTATTAGGGTTTCATCAGGGATGTAGAAGAGCTGGTAGCTGTTTGATAAGTAGAATACTCCATACTTATTTGGAGGCTGGGGTGCTGGAGATTGAACTCAGGGCCTTGTACTTGATAGGCAAGCACTCTACCACTGAGCTAAATCCCCACCTCCAGCTCTCTACATTTTAAAGGTTTGTTTTGTTTTTCTCCTTCAAGGTGGTGACGACGGTGATGAGGTGCCACAAATAGATGCGTATGAGCTTTTGGAAGCAGTAGAGATCCTTTCCAAACTTCCCAAAGACTTTTATGACAAAATTGTAAGTAATGGCTAAACTTCTTTCATTTATTTCATTTTAAATGATTACATAGATGGAATTAGAGAATGCTCTGCCGTGCCCTTGCCTGGCATACCACCTTCATCCGTATTTTCTCTAGCAGAGTGAATCACTTCCTTCTCTTTGCTCCCACTTTGTATATACAGATGGTACCTTTTTTACATGTCTTGCCAAAAATCAGAACGTTATTCTCACCTTATTTTTCCTCATTTACTCTCTGGTTTCACTTCAAAATATCTCTCACATTTATCTCCTCTTTCCCATTCCAACTGCTACTCTTTTAGCCCAAGGTTCCTTGACTTTGGTTCCTAACTTTTTTTTCAGAGAACTGTTTTGGTTGGGGCTGTCCTGTATATTATAGGATGTTGAGCAGCATCTGTGGCTTTTCCCACTAGATATCAGTAATATGCAACCATGACCAATCCATGACTATGAAAAATGTTTCCAGACATTGTTAAATGTCCCCAAGGAGACAAAATCATCCCATAGTCTTATCCCAATCCCCACTATCAGCTCTTGTCTTCTGATTATATTTCACAATGTAATTGGTGATATCATTTTTGAAAATGTAAATCTTCCCCTATTAAACTTGATTAAAGCTCATCAGGGGCTTCCATCAGTCTTAAGATGATGGCTGAAGTCATCTTATGGTCACCGAGACCATCCCATGGCGAATTTGAAGCCACCGCTTACCTTCTAGCCTTGTTTCTAATTGTTCTCATTCTCTTATTTCAGTCATTCTGGACTTGTCCCTGTAGCAAGTACACTGCTCTGTTTTTTTAAACTGTAGGCCTTAATGAGTGCTATTCTTTCTGCGTATAATATCCCCCTCCAACATTCATCTAATAGTACTTCTCATCTTAAGCATAAGTTTTTAGGGGAGATCCCACCTGACTGCCTAAACTAGGGTAAATTCTCCTGCTCTATACGAAGGTATCTTGTACTTCTCCGTCATAGTGAGCATGACCTGGTAGTTATTTACTGAAATCTTTTGAGATCTGCTATCAGCTCCTTGAATAGCCAGTTAACTTCTGCTAAACAAATAAATATTTGATGAATTGAATTGTAGTCTCTTCCATTGTGGCAAGTTTGTCATCTTCTTTGTGTCTCATTCTTTCAAATAGGGAATATTCAAATTGTTGAATGATTATTTGATCTCAGGCGAAGCACATTCTGCTTTATAGCCGTAAAACAAAATGATTAGCATTATACTCACAGTCAGAAAACGAATCTTCAAGGTTAGAACAGTTTTAGTTGCTTGTTATGTGATTGTTCTTTTCTGGTCTTTCTAATGTTGTCAAATATAGAAAATTTTCTTCTGTAATTGTACCACTGTGAGATGAGCTAAAAATCTTATTTGTTTCTGTTTGATACCTGTTTACCATAATTTGCCTAGAAAATGAGATGAAAATGTATGGCATTCTGTTTACTTACATTACTTTAGGGCAGTGATGACCAACCTGTTAAGAGCTTTCAGAGATACAAATAGCCTGATGTGGCATGTGTGACATAAGTTCACCATCACTGCTTTAGGGCTATGAAATCTTATGAAAATATGTTTTATATGTGAACAAAAATTATATGAACAAAATAGTCTGATTGGCTATATAACTTTGCAGATTTTTAAAACTAACTTTAGAAAACATTCTGAAAACAAACAAAAATTATGTCTTTGCTCGGCATGGTGGTACACACCTATAATCCCAGCACTCAGGAGGCTGAAGCAGGAGTTTCAAAAGTTGGAGACCAGTTTGGGCTCCATAGTGAGTTCAAGGCCAGCCTGAACTATGTAGTGAGACCCTGTCTCAAAAACAAACAAAATATTGTATCTTTGAATTAGTAAAGTGCAAGAGATAGGCTTTAATTCTGCTGTTTTATTTTCTGTTGAATAAGTGACTCATGTTGTATCTTGCAGGAGGCAAAAAAATGGCAAGAGAGAAAAGAAGCCCTGGAGGCTGTAGAAGTTCTAGTGAAAAACCCCAAACTGGAAGCAGGAGATTATGCAGATTTAGTAAAAGCTTTAAAGAAGGTTTGTAGAAGCTGTAAAATAGCATATAAAAGTCAAGGTGTTGTTAGGCATTGTGGTGCACACTTGTAATACCAGCACGTTGGAAGCTGAGGCAGGAGGATCACCTTGAGTTCGAGGCCAGCCTGGGCTACATAGTGAAGTTCAAGGTCGCCCTGAACTACATAGTGAGACCTTGCCTCAAAACAAAACAAAAAAGTCAAATTGTTAACAAAGAATCAAAAGTAATCCCTCCAAACTAAACAAAACAGTAATTTTTAAATCCTAAAAAATAATGTACCGAGGATTCTGTGTGAAGACATTTTATTTAATGTATATTGTTGATTAATAATGCACTCGTGGGTGACAGTCCTATAACTCATTCTGACTGAAGCTTATTGAACATACGTATTTTCATTGTGAGGCGTGTTGCGACCTTTTGAATTTAGGAAGACTGTGCTCGCTTTAGCAGCACATATACTGAAGTTAGGAAGACTATACAGCACTCCAGCAGTACATTTGGGTCATTTTAAAAAAGCATCAACAGAAAGCACAGCAGTGCAAAAAAAGTGGAACTAAACAGACTTTAAAAATGATGCTTGTGGGCTGGGGATTTATCTCAGTGGTTACAGTGCTTGCCTTGCAAGCACAAGGCCCTGAGTTCGATCCCCGGCACCAAAAAAAAAAAAAAAAAAAAAAAAAAAAAATGATGCTTGTTTATGGTATGAGAGTTCAAAGAAGAAGGCAGAGCATTGCCTTGTCCTGCCCCAGCTGGGCATGTGCTCATTGGACAGCATATTTTCACAGCTCTGTATTTGTCTATGAATTACCAGGAAAAGTGCCATGGGCACTGATTCGGGGTTCTAAATAAATGTCAGCACCAATACAGATCCATGACTCATAAGGGTTGCCTGTATTTCTCAATACTGTAGTAGCTGGCTTTCCTGTGACTTGAGGGATATGATGTCAGATCTTTGTTCAGTCATCAGTTTTCTATCTTGAAGAGCCATAAACTCTTGTAAGATTAATAAAAAGACAATTGCCCTGAGGGAAGTGGGATCTGAGGGCCACCTAAGATCTGGAGGAATAAATGAGGAGAGAGGGAGAGGGCACTAAGAAATGGGAAATAGCTTTCTATTCTTTGCTTATCATTAATAGTAATGAGTGTTCTCTACTCATATTTTTTTAGGTTATTAGCTTTTCAAATAAAGACAGTTCTGTGATTTCTGTTGGCATTGTGACTATACATGTAATCTCACTGTATTATATACAGAGAGAACTATTGGTTTTCTTTTTCTTGGGATTTTTTTTTTCTTTCCTTTTCTTTATTTGTGGTACTGAGGATCAAACCCAGGATCTTGAGTATGCTGAACACATGGTCTGCCACTGAGCTACAGCCCTAGCCCATGACACATAGTCAGTAGATACCTGGGAAATCTAGGCGGCCATAGAAACTTCTTTCCCATTTCATATGGTGGGGAGGGGGGAATCAGCCAAAAGCTGCAAGTAAAAAGAAAGCTAATTTTGTGGCTAAAATATTTAAAACAATGAAAAGTTAACTTCAGTTGTATGAATTAATCTGAAAAGTGACATTTCAATTTTTTATTTTATTTATATGCAAACTTCATGTTGACTTCACGGTGACATATCAAAAATGGGGGAAAAAAGAATGAAAGAACAGGATACAGGAAATAAAATGGAGTCATCATTAGCATAATAACTTTCAGAGTTCTTTTGAGAATGTTTTTCAATACCCCTCTACAGGGTTGTGACTATCTTTTTTTCCTCTTTGTCCCATTGTAGGTTGTTGGAAAGGACACCAATGTCATGTTGGTAGCTCTGGCAGCAAAATGTCTTACTGGCCTGGCTGTTGGGCTAAGGAAGAAATTTGGACAATATGCAGGACATGTAAGTAATGCTTCTTTTTAGATTCAGATTTACAAAATTTCCAAAAATAGCAGACTAGTTTGTTTTATGCTTTAAAACTACTTTTTGGCATCAGTCTTACAAATATTGGACAAAGTAAGTTTCTTATCAAGTTGTATAATGTTCAATGTAACTCTTCACAAATTTCAATAAGATGTGAGTTACAACTAAATTCATAAGGCTTATATATAAAATCAGGCACTTGGCCTAAAGTATGTACTTGGGTTGATTTATTTGCTTACTACTGACTTATTAATATTTTGCTTTGTTCTTATAACCACGTAAAATGTAACAAGATGGAGTAAAAATTTTTCCTCTTTTTTAATTAGGGTTTTTGTCGGAGGGGTTGGTTTTCTTTCTTTTTTTTTTTTTTTTTTTTTTTTTTGGTACCAGGGATCAAACTCAGGGCCTTGCGCTTGCTAGGCAAGCACTCTGTTCACTGAGCTAAATCCCTAGCCCCAGTTTTTTTTTTTTTGAAGCAGGTCTACTGTGTAGCCCAGGCTGGCCTTGAACTCATGGCAGTCCTCCTGCCTTAGCCTCCTGAGTGTTGGGATCACAGGCGTGAGCCGCCATGCCAGGGTATATGTTTGAAATAATAGTAAATTCATTCTTCGTGGGGAAATTG
>PVJO010015522.1:0-45112 GCA_004026905.1 Hystrix cristata
AGGCACGGGGAAGGTGACCCCAACAGTGCAGGCTGGGAATTCCCCTCCTCCGCCGTCACCTGCCGGTCCTCGCTCCTCTCCCACCTCCTCGCGTGCACCCCCCTCCAGTGTACATTTTGTTTTGGAACATTCTAGACAGGATTAGTTTCACCCACAAGGTCACTTTGGAACTTCCTCTGGCTCCAGAGGAGGGGCGAGATTAGAAATTTGTCGCTCTGCACTTGTAGGTGCAGAGTCCCCCAGCTGGGTTCTGTGAGGCAGCTTGGAAATGACAGAAAAGGCAGGGAGAGAACAGAGAGAAGGTAGAGCCTTCCTTGGCATCCAGGTGCCCAGTTGTGTCCCTGTCACTTGCCAGCAGGTCACAGTGATGTCTTCTCTGCTGGCTTCAGTATCACCTTTCTAACTGTTGTGCCTGTCCCTTTTGTGCTCTGGATCCCGGTCACCCTGTCTAAGGAAACAGGAGGAATCTTGACCTTCACTTACGGGCATATATCCCCCTACTAGTGCCAGGGAATCAGTTCCACAAGTGGCAGTCACAGAGTACCTGGGTCACATGCTGTCTCACACACACACACACACACACACACACACACACACACAGAGCTGTGCTGGTCACTGTGTACCTAAACCCATCACCCTAAAGATTTGCAGGAATAGGAATGATCCCTCCTGCTTAGCTCGGCAGAAATATAGCCAGGACTGCAGTGGGGAGTGGTGCAGTGGGGAGCGTATGGTGGGGAAGCCACCACACATGCGTGCACACACGCATACGGAGGTGAGGGTGCTACTTGTGTTTAGGTGGGGGCGGAGGGCATCGGGGTGGAGAGGGGCTGCAGCTCCTATGGCCTGTTTCCCACCAGATCCTGATTCCTTCCCTGATGGTGACGGCGGAGAAGGATTTCGTACTCATTCCCGAGATGTCCAAGCACATGGAGGAGTGGGTGAGGGAGCAACCCTGCCTGGGGTCATCAGTGCGTCCTGGGAGAGGTCACAGGTGTCCATTGGGAGACAGCAGCAGAGAATGCACCTGTCCTACCAGATGGGGTGATGGGGTAGTCGGCTAACGCCCTGCACTAGTGGGGCCTGGTCGCTGACATCACCATCCCTGCCCTGACTGCCATGCTCTGCTGTGCTGATGTGGTCTCTCCTTCACCCTTCATTCCTGTCCCAAACGATGCAGGGCTCACTGCAGGTGGCCTGTAGAAAGCAAGGGGTCCCCTCCCGGGTTGTCCTCGAGGTCATCACCTGAAATCAGAACCACTTGCATTTTACCACTGCTGTTGGGTACCATGTCTGGATGGGCTTTTCTTCCAGATCCCCCATCTGAAAAGGGGACACATTAAAAACTGTGGACACTGGACACAGATGGAGAAGTAAGGAGATTGGGGGTCCCCGGGTGGGGGTTAGGACTTCCTGTTACTCTCCTGAATGAAAGTTGCAAGCTCCATGCTACTGGCTTTGGCCTCCGGCATCTGGCCTTAGCACAGATTGGTGGCCTCAGTGCGAACTGCCCTTTGTCCCCTCCTAGGCCCGCTGAAGTGAATCAGATCCTCATTGATTGGCTAGAGGCCGAAGTCAGGAACTCGACGCTCATCTCGAAGATTTAGCCTGTAGCAAGTCCCCTCCCTTGGTCATCTGGGGAAGTCTTGGTATCTGGATGCGGCATCGCATACATCTCTGAGAACCAGCACTTGAATTGGAAGGGACTGCCCAAAAAGTGATTTTCTCTAAGTGAAGTCAATCTAGTTTGATAATTTTAGATGCAGGAGAAATCATGTGTGTGTTAATTCTCTGGATATAATCACACTGAGGACTAATGTCTGGCGGTGACATGACAGGAGTGAGAAGAGCCTGGAGGGGAAGACGGGACTGGATTAGAAAGGTCAGTGCCCAGTGAGGACACAGCAAGGTAATCTCGTAGTGATTTCTCTTTAACAATTCATAGTTTTGCAGAAAAGTCTCCAGTTCCTTTTGAAACATCTTGGCAGAGATTAGGATCCTTTAATTAATAAATCTAACACAGCTGTGTCCGTGTGTCTTAGTCACTCTCTGGTCACTGGGACATCATACCCAACAGCAGCAACTCCAAGGAATAGAGGTTTATTTCGGCTCACAGTTGGTAGAAGTTCCGGTTCACAGTCCTCCGGCTCCAAGGCAGGACAGTATGGCAAAGGAGAAGCTGCTCATGGCATGGCGGAGTGGAACTGAAGAGTCAGGGGAGGCCCGGGGACGGAGATAAACCCTCCCAGGCCACACCCCCAGTGACCCACCTCTTCCAACCTGACCCTGCTATAAGCCCTATAAGCCAGTCACGTTCCAAAGCCCCACCTAGAAGTACACGAGGCCCTTGGGGGACATCTGGATAGAAACAATACCCTGCTCTTTGTGTTCTTGAGAAGGCTGGGTACTTGTTGGAGAAGGCCTTGCATCGGACTGGACACTTTCCCGCTGCTCATGGGCCTTGCTGTGGTCTCAAGGGTGCCTTGTGGACCAGGCCAGTGCTGTCTCGGAGCCTCTGAGGAAGAGGCCACAGTCTACAGCAGCGATCCCCACTAGCCACAGGCCCTTTCTCCCTGGCTCCCTACCAGGTACCAGGTGCGGACCTGGAGTGCCTGCACTGTGCTACCAAGACTACGAATTTTAGGTATGATTTAAGCTTAGCTTAAATTTAAATCTCCTAATTTGTTGAGCCACCACCACATGGCTCAGTGCAGATCTAGCCCCGTCTCCCCCTCAAACTTCTTTCTTTTGTCACATTCAGTTACAAAGACACTAAGTCTCCCCAGTTTTGTCTCCTGCAACTTTCTGTCCTCTGCCCTGCCTTGGACACCAGAGACCTGAAGCGGCAGCCTCCTAACTTCCCCTTGCCATACACACAGGGTCTGATCCTGAATGCTGCAGGTCAGAGCCTCCCAGCTGCCCCCAGCTAAAGCCTACATGCTGGAGTGGGCCTGGCCCCATCACCCTGTGATTCCACACCATCCTCCGGAACACATCCTTGAATCCTGCACGCTCCACACTGGCTCTCCTGACCCTCCATCCTAGCTCTGCATCCTGTCTGGCGTCTCCCAGCTGCTCCCCAACCAAGTGCCAGGCTGGGTCCTGGGTCCTTTCTCCTGCTTCCCTAGCACAGTACACTCCTGGATGTCTGCATACCACCCTTGGTATGTTTTTGGCAGGGAAATGCTACAGAGCACATAGCCTCCCCAGACAAGTTCTGAATAATGAGTTGGCCGAAGTTAGTTGTGTCTCTGTCTGTGAAGAAAGCCGGGGCAGTCAGAGATGTTGGCAGTTGGAGGCTTCCTGTTAGGTCGTTCACCTTGAATCCAGCCTGGCCTGGGCTGCACATGTTTAGATGTTCATTAGCTGTTTGCCGAATAAATCAGAGAATGAGTGCATAAATGAATGATGGATAAATAAGTAGTTTTGAATTCTTGAAATCTTGCTCTTGTTGCAGAGCAACACCCAGCTGCAAGACTGTTCTTGCTATCTCAAGCCTTGATGGTCTGACATAGCTCTGTGAAGACTGCTGACGTATCTGCTGCCTGAACCTAATCAGCAAAGGTATCTGTAGACATCTACAGTCTCCAGTAGGATCCACCAGATACACTGTAACAGGACATTGGTGGGTTTCTGCTGCGTTAAGCACAAATGAAACAAGTATTTAATAATATAGATAGAGTATTTATGGTTATTGTAGATGTTGACAACTATCTTGGCAGACTTCTGTGGGGACAGGGTAGGCTGGAGACTCTTGATCCCCATGGCCACTGCGAACGACTGCTCAGGCGTCTCAGGTGGTCATCGTGGGCCCTAAACACACTGCGCCCAGAGTTCACATGGCTGTGTTTGTCATTGGATAGGAGCCTACACGTACCCCTCCTCCTGTCCCCATGACCTAGGCTAGCAGGGCTCGGTCCACCTGGAGACCAGACGCGCTGTTAGAGTGTTTCCCATCCTGGGGCTGGTAGGCACAGCGTAACTCCTTTCTTCTACTCCGCTTTCATTCCACCCCACACTTGAAAATGTCTGCAGCAACACAATCCTGGCTCCTCAGGACCTTGGCCCAGTGGAAAACCCGAGCCTCTGACTTCCAAACTCGTGAGTTTCCCAGGTGGACCTGCAGGGGTAGCAGGTGAAACATAGCTAGTAACGTGTGTATGCCAGTGTCCAGCCTGACAACACATTGACTCAGACCATCTAATGCCCAGCACCCACACAACTGGCGGGCTCGTGGTGCCTGTGAGCACCTAAACCTGGCTTGGTAGCCAGGGAAGAGGCAGTGCTGCTCGCCTGGAGAGGCAGCCATGCACCTGAACAAGCTGAAGCACACGCACGACCCAGTCCAGTCCAACAGCCATTCAGACAACAAGCTGTCAAAAACTCTTCTCATCTCTTCCTTCTGTCCAGCTTCTGGCCGCAACTTTATTTAGGACATGTCAGGATCCTTTCTTACAACTAATGAAAGTGTTTTGACAGGCAGCACAAATTAGAGGGGAATATAGAAAAATGAGAGTCCAAAAATAATTCATGCATCTCTCTCATTGCCCACATCTGCTTTGTATCTAAATATTAGTGCTATACATAGGTATTACCACAGTGGGCCCCAGATGGTGAGGGGGCATTTCCCGCCACTGCAGTCATAAGCAAAGAATAAGCCTCAGAGAAGGGCTAGATGTTGAAGCTTATGGACCCTCCAGAGTTCCAGAAAGGAACAGAAATTCAGCAGGGGTTGGGTATCCAGGAAAGTGGTGAGACCAAACTGTGGGAGGGTTCAAGGACGCAATGCCTGGGTGAACAAAGTTGTCTTACCTAGATAAGGCTCTTAGTGAATGGTCTTGAGAGTCGATGAAGAGTGTGTTTGGGCAGGGGGTTCTGGGCTAGGAGTCTCATGTTCCTAAAGTTATTCTTTTCTTTATAATGAAATTTCTTACCAATTTCATTCTCTCTAGAAAAGGAATGTTTTGGTCAGAAAAGAGAATTTAACAAGATTGGAAGAGGTGTGTCTGGGGGAAGGACCTGGAAGGGATGTATTATACTCTCTTCTCCCTACTCTACTTCCTGGCTGCCATCATTTGAGCATCTGTCCTCTACCACGCTCTTCTACGGTACCATTTCTACTTTAAAGCCAGCCTACCATGGACTGAATCCCCGAAGCCATGAAGCAAATCAGACCTGTCCCCCTTTAAATTGTGGGCGTTAGAAGAGAAAGTGAGTAGTACAGTGTGAGAGGGAAGACCCCCAACATACCAGAATATTCTGTGTTTTAAGGAGCATTTCCCGAATCACGCTGAAGGGTCTTGTTTGCCAGTTAAGCCACTGGCCCTATCCAAAACATTACCCAGGGGATGTAAATTTCCATCCCTAGTGTTACCCCAGTTTGGGATGCCGAGGACTCATTCGAGATTCGAGGTCCCTGTTGTTCTCAACAAAGGACTGGACAAAGTGCTGGGGATTTAGCTCAGTGGTTAGAGTGCTTGCGTAGCAAGCACAAGACCCTGAGTTCGATCCCCAGCACAAAACAAAACAAAACTAGGCAAAGCAAGTGCAAAAGTAGTAAGATGTTTTTAGGTCTGAAAAGACCCATGGTGAAACCAACAAGATAACCAGCTACAAGAAAATGTAAAGTGGAAGTTTATTGTCTCTAGCGACTGTACACCTGGGTCATGACCCTAGCTGGAAGACAGAACAAGCTTTTATTGGGGAGAAGGAGCAAGGGCAGTTGTGCTAGTAGGGTATGGGACTGGGGAGGGGGCCTGGGTTCCAGCATCTGCTTCCCGTCAGGCTTATTGGTGGGTGCTGTTGCTGGGGCTCGGCAGGTCACTGGAGAAAGAAGGATGTTGTGGTTAGGCCTGGTGGGTTTAGGCCTCACATTCCTGACTCCTTGTTTTAAGGGATGGGGGCATGAGTATCTCCTCAAGTGGCTGCTTCCTGCTGAGTGGGCTTGTTGTCAGGGGAGGAGTCGGGAGGTGGTCCTGAGGTCTGATACGGGCAGGGATATTTATTCATCTGGCATTGAGAAAATTAGTAGCTGTGTGAATCTAGCTTTGGACAAACTGATCGAGGAGCTACACACAGGCAGCCACTATGAGAGGGTCCCAGAGGGGTGTGCTTTACAGATGTGGAAACATCACAAAGGTGGGAATATGGTTTGGCTTTAAAACTCATCACAAGTATGAGAGCCCGGCAATGAGTGTGCAGCCTGCAGTGCCTCGTTTTTTCCTCTAAAGACAGCAGCAACAAGGTCACTTCCACACAGCTTAGAGAGGCCACTTGAATCCTACTAGGTGGTTGATGCCGGGAGGGAAAGGCCAAGGTTAATAATGTCCGGTTAGTAAGCTAGGACATAAGGCCAGGCGAGTAAGCTACAGGGTAAGAGCAGGTGGGCACTGCCATGCGGGTAAGCTGGAGGTGGTGTTATCTGGGTGAGGTCACACAGGTAAGGCCAGGCAGTAAGGAAATCTAGGGGATGTGTCAGGTACAACGGGCAAGGTGTGTAAGACCTCTTGGGTATCCAGGACCAGGGCCAGCAGAATACAGCTAACTGGTTGAACCGAGGTACATAAGGCCAGTAGGTTAAAGCCAGGTTGGTAAGTTAGTGGGTAATGACAGGTGGGTAAAGCTAGTTAGATGATAATGCAGGAACGTTATGGTCAAGTGCATAAGGTAAAGTGATTAATACTACATAAGGCCAAAGCTTAAAGTCAGGGGGTGAGGCTAGAATGGTAAGTTAGAGTGGAAGGCTGACTAGTTTAGTAAGCCAGGCTGATAAGCCAGAGTCACAGGATGAAGGTCATTTGGGTAACCCAGACGCACAGGAAGGAGATGGGGTCCAAGAGAATGAAGACGGCAAAGGGCTCAGGTGAACTCTGAGGAGAGGTTGAGGCTAAATGAAGCTGGATAGCTTTTCACTGCAAGTGGCAGTGAAAAGCTTAAAGATGGAGAAGACTAGTATGGTCACATCACGTGGGTAAGAACATGGGATACAGCCAGAGGGCTAAAATTTGGGCATAGGGCCCAGGAGATAGGCAAGGGGTAAGCCAGCTAGCTAAGGTTAAGAAGTTGAAGCCAAGACGGGGCAGGTGGGGGAGCAGCAAGGCCATGGCAGGATGGGCAGGCTGCTAAGAAGGCATGTGTGAGGCGAGGAATTAAACAGTCAGATGTGTATGGCCAGGTGGTAAGCCCAGGAGTTTGAGGCCAGATAAAGTTACACAGCTAACACCAGGTCCTAAGTCCAAAGAATGAGGTCAGCAGGGTAAAGCCGGTGGGCTAAGGTCAGGCAGGTACGGCAAAGACTAAGGTTATTACTACAGCAGCTTTGTAAGGTTAAGACGTTGAGCCTAACAGAATAAGGTCAGGAGGATGAGGCCAGGCTAGAGACCCCACGGATGTGAGGCCAGGAGTTATAGCCAGATTTGCAAAGAAGGGTCAGTGATAGCTGGAGTTTTTAGACTGGGTCAGTAAAGCCAAGCACTAAGGCCAGAAGTTGAGGATGGATGAATAAAGCCATGTGCTTAGCACAGGTGAAGAGGGTGGCAGCAGAGGACAAGGGGTGACAGCAGGTATGTGGCCTGGATTCAGTCCCCAGCAGAGGCAAACACATGAATAAAAATCACCAGTGAGGACAAAACAAAGCCAACAGGGTAAGACCAGGTAGCCTAGGCCTCGTGGGTAAGGTGAAGTGGTTACAATTGAGAGGGTAAGTTCAGGTTGGTCAGTTAGAGAGAAGGACAAAGTGGGCTACAGCAGGTGTAACCACTGTGGTGAGCCTAGTTGGGGAAGGTGAGTTGAGTAAGTTACACGGGGCCAAGCTACACCATATGGACAGTTTGAGACTCCTTGAAAAACCCAGGAGGTCAAGACAGTGGGGGCAGCACCAGGTGATACAGTTAAAGCTACAAACCAGAAAGGGTAAGAGAATATGGGGAAAGCCAAGTGGGTACAGGCAGGCACTTAGTACTGGGTGAATAAGGCCAAATTTCATCGAGTTAACTAGGCCAGGCTCTGGAGGCTAGGACACAGGAATTCAAGGGGCAACAGGTTTGCTTGTCTTTTCAGGTCTCTGTTTCCATTTCAGGATGGCATCTTGAGGCTCTGTCCACAGAGAAGAGCACCCGTGCCTATAGATGGCATAAAGGAAAAAGGCTAAAGTTATGAATTCCAACAAAGGTCTTTACAACCACTTTACTTCATCACCTCACCAAACCCTATTGTTAGGATGACAGTTAAGTTTGAATTCTGCAGGGGACAAAACAGTGACTACACAGCAACCAAGAAAGCTCAGCAGGTAGCCCGGCCTGGACCAGGACGTCAACAGACTTACCTTAGTGTCCATGCAGGTGCACAGACGCGTGGCCCAGTCCCATAGGAAGACTCAGGCAGACTTGCCTTAGTGTCCATGCAGACGATCAGAGACATGGCCCTGTCCCACAGGAGGACATCGGAACACTCACCTCAGTGTCCGTGCAGATGAGCAGATCCATGGCCCCGTCCTGCAGGAGGACACCAGCAGCTTTACCTTAGTATCCCTGTAGATGAACAGATACTTTGGGAATGAGCTGCACAGTTTACATCTCTCTCCGGGCCCAGCCCTGTACAGGAAACTCCACACAGCTATCTGGAATCTCCTAGTAAGGGCAGTATCAAGGCTTAGAGAAGGGCCTAGAGAGTTTAAGACTAAGATCTTCTAGTGAAGAAGACAGGAGACTGAGACCATCTGAATAGTGTTCCATACTTGAGACCAGGGAAGTGGTGTGAAAACATAAACAAAGTAGGTGAAGGCCAGGACAGAAAAGCAAGACCCATTGAGGTTAGATAAGACCAATTAGAATGGGCTAAAGAGTGGGACCTAGGACTACAGAGCAGGAACAGGATAGTGCCGCCAAAGGGAGATGGCAAGGTTACAGAGTGGGTAAATGAGAATACAATGTTACTAGAGATAAGTAATGAGAGGTGGGCAAGACCAAGAGGCTAGAGACAGATAAGTATAGGTTAGGTGGTTAACACCAGGCAGTAAGGCAAAACCAGAAATAGGGCAGGAAGTTCTGTGGAGTGATGCCAGGTAACTAAGGGTGGAGATTTCAGGCAGGGTCTTACAGACAAAGGCAGAAGGGGCTTGGGGTGGGGGGGTGAGACAGGCATGGGAGACAGAGGCATGAGGCTGACATGCAGAAAACATCAGAAAAGAGGATGTAGACACAACAAAATTTCCTGGGAATATCATTAGATCAGGCAGCAAAGGGCGGTTTGCACAGCCGACACATACAGCCAGGAGTAGAAGAATTCAGTTAATTCCAGGTGGCTAAGACAGGTGGCTTGGCACAGTGCTGATGGTGAGGTTCTGCGGGGAGGGGATCAAGGCAGGGAGATCTGGCCTGCTCTTAAGAGTGGACTACATAAACTAAGAATTCAAACTGATAAATAAGGCCGGGGTGGGAAGGGCAAACACAGACTCTGTTGTAGAAGGTCTGTGCATAAGACATGCAGTCTAAGGAGATGGGGCACTAGGGGAAGCAGCACCGGGAACAAAGATGCTAGCGGCAATGACACTGCAGGCAGCTATTAAGGCCCAAATTGAAGACTGGAAAAGACCAGGGGTGAAACGAGACCAGGTGGTGGTTAGACACTGAACAAACTTGGGTGCGTAATGTCTGGTGAGGCCAGCTGGTTAATGTTCCCTGGGGTACAGCTAGATGGCTACGGTAGGCAGCTCGATCCAGAAGACCTAAGACAGAGGCCTCTGTGTGGAGTCTCTGGTGGGGTGCAAACCCCAAGAGTGCCTCGGAATAAGGGAAGGGGATTTGGTCAAGCTACTAAGAATGGATCTTAAGGCCCAGAGTTAGACCAGGTATCTAACTATAGCCGGATTTAAATTAGGACAGGTGGATACAGAGAACTTGGTTTGGCCAAACGGGTAAAGTCAGATGGGTCAGGAGTGAAGCAAGAACCAAAGTGTAAAGCAGGGTGTAGGCCGCAGGCAGAAACTCAGTCCGGGAAGAAGCTTCCAGCGGGAGATGGGGCCAGGGGAATACGGGCAGGTCTGGGAATGGATGAGAAGGGCCTGCATGTTAGCTGGAGAGTGCAGCTAGGTAATTCAGTTGTGTGAGGCCTGCAGGGTCCAGCCAGGTCTGTGGACAAGTCAGTAAGCCTCCAGACTTGGGCGAGTTGAGTAAAACAACGGGCTCTTCCAGATGTCCCCATAGGACTAGGGAATCCTGGTACTAGGGAAAGAGTACTGGGATGTAGGGGCAGGGTGGGGCTGGGCAGGGTCTGGTGGCTCAGGGCAGGGTGTGACAGGACACAGCGGGCATGGGCATGGGCAGGCATAGGGCCATGGTGGCCAGGACATAGGGCATCGCTTTTCCACATGGATGACGTGGGCCAAGACATTCAAGGGCGCTAGTCAAGCCAGGTGCTAAACAAAGTCTAGCGGATGAGCCCATGTACTGAGGGCAGAGCATAACGCCAGTGGTACACCCTAGGCTGCCGAGGCTACCCTGTGCAAGGGTTGGGGACAGTCAGGGTCACGGCCAGTCTGGTTGGGACACACTGGGGCCAGGAGGCACCAGTGTACTGAGCTGTGGGCTCACATGTTTTGGGACAGGGGCCCTAGGCCAGGCAGTTAAGCAAGCCTTAAGAAGGACAGGACCTGGAACAGGGTGAGCATGCTTCATGTTTAGAGAAGGCCTGGTGCATATCAAAGGCAGTAAGGGCAATTGGAGAAATAAGTCAGGGAAGACCAAGCAAAGAGTGGGGAAGGGAGCAGGGAAAGGGCCACAGTGACACAGTGGGATGGAGAAAAATGTGGTCCAGACAGGTGGATTCAGGACAGGGCCATCACCCAGTTATGCTGAATGAATTTCTAAGGCTAAGGCCTGGATTTTCCGGGCAGAGTCAGGGGCAAGGTGAAGCCTGGTGCCTGGGAATGGGTCTCTGGCCAATGCCTAAAGCCGGCTGTGCAAAGGGGTGCACAATTTAAAGCAAAAACTGCATGAAGTTGATAAAGTAAACACTTTTGTTTATCAAAGGTAACATTAAGAAATTGAGAAAGCAAGCCACAAATGAGGTAGAAACATGTTCAGCAAATAGATCTGCCCCAGGACTATACCCAGAATAGAGAATAAGCCTTAAGACTCACAATAAAAACATTAACAACAATCCAATTCTTCTAACAGAACAAGACAGCTGGACAGGCTTCTAACAGAATAGGCAACTGTGAAGGACAAGGCCACCTGACAGTGAACAACACTACTGAACCAACACATGAAAATGAGTTGTAATTGCAACCATGCTGATTGAGAGAAGTAAAGATTACTATTTTGCTGTCAATGATGGGCAAAGTTTATATTCTTAATTGATAAAGAGTAGAAACAAAGCAATAAGAAATAGGGAAAAAGATGAGAAAAATCAACATGATATGTTACCAAGTTACAAAGAAACTTTAAAGGGAAGAATTCATTTTAAAATTAAAAATGACAACTAAAACATGATAAAAATTAAGATCTCTCCTACCTAACTGAGCAAGTTATCCGTCTTCTTAAATTGTTATGATCAAGTTCAGTATTGAAAGGGGAATATTAGGGGTTAGGGATTTAGCTCAGTGGTAAAGTGCTTGCCTGGCAAGTGCAGGGCCCTGAGTTTGATCCCCAGCACCCTGTCTCCCAAAAAAGCGGTAATAGGATACTTCTTTCTCTTTTGAAAGAATTTAAGAATATTTTTCTTTTCTTAGGGAATTTAGTAGGGAGTACAAGGGTTCACACATGCAGGGTATCACAAATGGAGACTGAAACAGCTAACTTGCCTCTTAATAATACTTGGACAACAGTAATGCAAATAGGTATCTCTTATAGTGACTTTTGCTTCAAATAAGTTGTCTAATTTAAATGTCAGGTTTTCAAAAGTTGCTTGAAGCTGGGAGTGGTGATGCATGCTTGTAATCCTAGTACTTTAAGAGGCTGAGGCAGGAGGCTTGCAAGTTCGAACCCAGCCTGAGCAATTTAGCTACTTACAAAAACTCTCCACATAAAAAATAAAAAGGGATGGGGATGTAGCTCATTGGGAGGCCCTAGGTTCAATCCCCAGTGCCACGCAAATGCACACACATGCACACGTGCACACACACCCATACACACACACGCACACACAATCACCATATAAATAACTAGATTAATGAACATGTGGATTAATCTGAAAGTATACCAGGCCAGAGGTAAGTACAACTTTGTATCTGGTCCTCAAAATTAGCCTTCGAGACAAATTTAAAGTGTGAACTCTCACTATGGATCTGTCCCTCTTCACCATTCTTCTCCGCAAAATAAGATTCAGGTTCCATAAATAAAGGTACCATTAACCTGGCATGGTGGGGCACATCTGCAATCCTAGCACTCAGAGGCGGGAGGGTCACTGCGAATTTTAGTCAGCTTGGGCCACATGATGAGTTCAAGGCCAGCCTGAACTATATACTAAGACCTTGTCTCAAAGAACCCTAAATAAGTAAATAAATAAATAATGGGATGGGGATGTAGTTTAGTAGAAAGGCCCTGGGTTCAATTTCCAGTACCAAAAAACAAGAACTTCTAAGAATAAATAACTGGATTAAAAAGAATGTGGGTTGATCTAAAATTACATCAGACCAAAGATAGGTATGAACTAATAACTGGTCCTCAAACTCAGCGGCAAGACAAATTTTGTTTTATTTTTTTGTTTTTTTTTTCAGGTGCTGGGGATCAAACTCAGGCCCTTGTGCTTGCCAGGCAAGCACTCTAATCACTGAGCTAAGTCCTCAGCCCCAGCAAGACAAATTTTGAACTAGTAAATTTCTGAATATGACTTGCATTCCTCACAAAAAGCCTTCAAATAACTTGTATATTTTCAATTGTTGTATCATGTCTAGAATGAGTTACCAGTTTGGACATACACCACACAAGGCAACCCAGTTAGAAACTGGACCAGAGTCTCAACCAGCTGTACAAATTCACATAAACATGTAAAATTGTGTTAAAGTTCATTAACTATTGAGAAAATGCAAATGAAAAGCAAAATACAGGATCTCTTCAGTATTCTTTCAGTGGAATATTTTTGTATTAGTCCATGTTTGCAGTACATAATGCTCACATTTCCTGGGGGAAGGTGATACATGTACATAACACATCTCGATTCTTTTTACCTCTCCTCCCTGTCCTGTCCCTCCCTCCTTCCTCCATTTCTTGATCCTCTTCCCATCTGCAAAAACCTACCTCCTTGTTTCCTAATTTTTATCTTTAATTTATGTACACGTTGGCTTTTAAGCTTGGGTGTCTGGTTTATTTCACTTGGTAGTGTGGCCTTGGGTGCATTCGTTTTCCTACAAATGTCTCAGATACATCTATCGTTACAGCAGAACAGTACTCCACTGTATACAAATACTACATTTTCTTGTGCTCTATCCAGTCATCTGTCGATGGACAGATAGTAATATTTAGCTATTACGAGGTGTGCAGCTATAAATGGTCTTTCTTTTCCTTCCTTCCTCCCTCCCGCCCTTCTGCGTTGTCTTTTTCCTTCAGCCTCAAGCGGGAATGGAATCAAGCCCACTCAGGCCCGCGGGCCGCCCTCTGGCCCCTCCGCCCTCCGGCAGCCCGCAGGTGCGCGCCCCAGGGCTCCCCTCGCTCGCCCAACTGCCTTCCAGCGCCAACCGCCGCTCCTGCGACTGGGATCCGGGACGCCACCATGCTGCGCGTCCTGCTGCTGCTCGGCGGGCTCTGGGGGCCTGGCGCTTCCCTGAAGAAGGGTGAGTAGGAAAAGGCGTCTGGGCTCTCCGGCCGCGTCGCGCAGCCCGGGAAGGCGCCCTGCTGCGGGCTCCAGCTCCCGCCAGGCCAGCTCGTCGACCCGGAAAGACGGGACGCGCCTCCCGGGCCCTGCTGCGCGGTTTCGGCGGCGGCGGTGAAGGGTGAGGCCGCACCTCGGGGCCTCCTGGGAGGGCGGCGGACCGGCGTCGGCGCCCAGGGCTCGGCTTTTACCCCAGAATCACCGGAGGCGGCCCCCTAAGCAAGGCCCCAGACCCTAACGCTGGGCACCAGTGTCTTTTCAAAAGCTCTTGCGCCCGGGGATGTGCGCAGTGGTTAGAGTGCTTGCCTAGCAAGCGCAAGGCCTGAGTTTGATCCTCGGCACCAAAAAGAGAAAAAAAAAAAAAAAAAAAACCTCTTGCGATTTTAGAAAGAAATGAGAAGTGAGGGTGTTGGAAGACAGTAAAACAGAGGGGGCACATGGGGTACAGACTACGGACTTAGGGGCTGGGAACTTAGCTCAGTTGTAGAGCTCTTGCCTGAGAAGCAGGAGGCCCTGGGTCCGGGCCCAGCACCAAAGACAACAAAACAAAAAAACCGATTAGGGGTTTAGACAAGGATTTAAATCGAGAAGGGCAAAGGGCGCAGGGGGGGATGGGCGTGGCTTTAATGCAGCCTTTTGCATCTTGCAGACTCGACCAGACTCCACGTGCAAATTACAGTTCCAGAGAAAATAAGCTCACTGACAAGCGAAGGCCCAGAATCGGAAGTAATGAATCACTGACACTGTTGGCCACTTAAAAATCATGTGCATATTTTGTTCCCTAGAAACTAACTTTTGCCGTTTTTCATCCATGCACATTTGCTGAACTTTTTCTTTGTACCTGATTTTACTTTAATAGAAAAACTTCGGTGGGGTAGGGGGAGCAGGGAGGTGAACCAAGATTAAGAATGTTTCCTAGAAAAAATGGTTTAGCGATGCTGGATATAAAAGCCCCAAGTCCCATCTTCCAAACGTGTTTCCCTCTCGGGTAACTTTGACTACTCATTGGCCTGATTCTCTAGAATCTCTTCCCACCCACCAGCCTATACCTGTGTATTAATGCCACATCACACACCGCGGTTCATCTAGATAATATAAATGAATAAATCTTAGAGTAAAATTGTTAAAATTTGGAAGAAAATATGGGGAATATTTTTAGAATTTTATAAAAAGGAAGAATTGAAAGAGAGAAAAAAACAAATTCTTAAGATATTGAGGAATATCTAGATTTAAACAATAGTTACCATCTATAAAGTGAAAAATGTCTCAAACTCGCATTTTCCAATCCATTTACTACACATGTTGTATTACATAGAGTATCTGGAATATATTAAGAACTTTTACATATCAATAAGAAAAAATGAAAAACTTATAACGTTTTACATGGTAATAAAGTATTAAATTTGAGACGGTATTAAATGTCAAACATATGTTTAAGTTGAGAAATGTACAGAGAATTGACAAATTGATGGAGTAGAGGAGTATTTCATAGCCATCACCGGCAAAAATTAAATATCAGAAAACAAAATGTGATTAGAGGCTATAAATTTAAAAAAAAACTGATTTTCTGTTTGTGACTATGCAAACTGGCACAACCACTTTGAAGATTATTTTTAAATTGCAGATGAAATTGCAAAAACACTTACTATTCAGTAAAAGGTAACATGTCTGGCCATGACACACATATTTATTGCAGTGTTGTTTATGATCGTCAAAACAAATAGAACTGAAGGTCCAATAAGCAGGAGAGGTGAATAAATGTGTGGCACATTCCAAAAGTAAAATGTTATATTGCATAGAAAATAAATGACAGGCTGGGGATTTAGCTCAGTGGTTAAAGCACTTGCCTTGCAAGCACAAGGACCTGAGTTCGATCCCCGGCACCAAAAAAAAAAAAAAAAAAAAGAAAATAAATGACAGCACTGGACGTATGGATGGCAATGATGTTGCTATCAAATGTTTGCAGTAGGTCTTACTGTGTCAGAGGCAGTGCTTTAAGCAGCAGACAAAACACGTGACTTGTAGAAGGATAAAATGTATGTAAAGTCAAAATTTATGCAAAACAAACCCCTGTTTAAATGAACATCCATAACTTGCATAAATGCAAAAATATGCATGTGAATGATAAGCATGAAATTCAGGGTGCTTATTAGCCAGAGTGTAGGAAAGGGAATGTAACCCACTGAATAGCTTAATACTATTTTCAAGTATTTGTAGTGTTCTCTTTTCAACATAATCATTGGTGATATGCTGTTTTATGTATTTTTCTTTAAATTTTGTGTACCTAACATATGTAACAACTGAAAAATAACAATCGAAGTGGCCTATAGGGAAGAGAAAATGCCTTTTAAAAACATACAGGGGAAAAAAAAAAAAAACGGGGTGGGCTGGAGATTTAGCTCAGTGGTTAGAGTGCTCGCCTATTAAGTGCAAAGCCCTGAGTTGGGTCCCTGGCACCAAAAAAAAAATATATATATATGTGTGTGTATATATATATATATATATATATACACACACACAAATATATATGGGGGTTGGGGATTTAGCTCTGTGGTAAAGCCCTTGCCTAGCAAACCCAAGTCTGAGTTAAGTCTGATTTCGATCCCCAGCACCCTCCCCCCCAAAATACAGGAAGTTGGGAGGCTGAAGTAGGAGAATTGTTGTGAGTTCAAGGCCAGCCTGGACTACATATCAAGACCCTGTCACACACACACACACACACACACACACACACACACAATATATATATATATATATATATATATATCTGGAGTTGAAATCCTGAAGGAACGAGTACCCACTGCTATTTTTTCCTATTTTTTATTTTTCCGGAGGTACCGACCAGTGCAATAAGGAAAGAAATACCTAGCATGCTCAACCTCCTCCTTTCCGGGAGCATCAGGTGTGTTTTTGGTGTACATGAGATTTCACAGAGGAATAAGTAGCCATAATAATTGGAGAGAAAGAAATAATGGTATCATTATTTGTAGATGAAATGATTCCATACAAAGTAAAATCTAAAATAATGTAGCAGAAAATTAGAATTAATGCACTAACTTAGCAAATTTTCTATATAAAATATCTATTCTGGCAATCAAAAAATTCTTAAAAAGATTTATTTACATTACAGAACAATCTAGATGCAAATAAAAATAAAACCTGATTGAAGCCAGGCATGGTGGCACATGCCTGTAATTCCAGAATTCAGGAGGTTGAGGCAGGAGGATCGCCATGAGCTCCAGGCCAGCCTGGGCTACACAGTGAGTACAAAGCCAGCCTGAACTACATAGCGAGACCCTGTCTCAAAAAGCAAAACAAAACACAACAAAAAACCTCATTGAAAACAAGATGACAGAAAATAAAGACTTTAATAAATGAAGGTTTATTACATACTCATGGAATTGAAGGGCTCAAAAAAAGAGAAGGTACAGGTTGGAGATTTAGCTCAAATGGTAGAGCACTTGTCTAGCAAAGCACAAGACCATGAGTTCGATCCCAACACCTCCTCCCAAAAAGATGCCTGGTCTCCACAGATTAACCTAGAGAGAAAAAAATTGTCCTTTCATCAAATATCGTTTTTTTGCAGAGATGGGTGCCGAGGATGAAACTCAGGGCCTTGCACTGGCTAGGCAAGCGCTCTAGCACTTGAGCTAAATCCCAGCCCCCAGATATCATTTCTTGATCTTCCTATTAATAAAATAGATTAATGAGTATTGCAAACTATGAACACATTTTAAGAAATATGTAAATATTATACGTTATATATTATTTAATACTGTTTCTTTGTTCTACTATATATAAATTTTCCATTTCTTTAAATTTTGTATACCTAACATATGTAATAATTAAAAATAACAATCAAAGTGGCTTAAGAGAAGATAAAATGCTTTTTAAAAATATACAGAGGAATTGGGGATTTAGTTATATTTTGTCTATTTTTAATTTTGGGGGGATGCTGGGGATCAGACTCAGGGCTTTGCACTTGCTAGACAAATACTCTACGACTGAGCTAAATCCCCAACCCTGCTTTTTTTCTTTTCTTTTTTTTTCTTTTTGGTGCTGGGGAATTGAACTCAGGGCCTTGTGCTTGCTAGGCAAGCACTCTAACCATTTTTTTCATTTTTTGGGACAGAGTCTCACTATGTAGTTCAGGCTTGCCTTGAACTCACTATGTAGTCCAGGCTAGCCTTGAACTCTCGGCAATTCTCCTGTTAGGATTACAATCATGGGCCACCACACCTGGCAACATATTCTGCCTATTTTAAACACGAGTTTTACAATGGTCTCAATCTTTTTTAAGCTAAAACAGTTGTTAGATAAAAATGATCCATTCTTCAGATTCTATTTTATTGAATAAATTTAAAACTTAAGAAATCCCACCACCAGTTATATTCTTCCATTATTTTTATTATGAAAGCCAACATTTATTCCAGTGAAATAAATCAACATTGAATTCTGAATTTTTCTCTTTATTGTATTAATGTGTCTTGTGATGCAATTATTAAGATAAAATGAGTTTTCTTTCTAACATTTCTTCTTCTTTTTCTTTTCTCTCTCTCTCTCTCTCTCTTTCTCTCTCCTTTTTAAATGTACTTTTCTGCCAGGTGTCCTACAGAATTGCAGTTGAAGGGGAAACATATACTGTGAAACTAACGCAAAAGTAGGTGATCTGTACTATTCTATAAACTATCATTGTCTATTTATTATTGTTTATAATTATCTAGAAAGTAGCTATTTCACAGTTTTAAATTTTTTCATTTCATTTTTCTCTTATTTTGTGCTTTAAAAAATATTTCACAGGGGCTGGGGATTTAGCTCAGTGGTTAGGGTGCTTGCTTAGCAACTGGAAGGCCCTGAGTTTGATCCCTGGCACCCCCCCCCCCCGCCAAAAAAAATTTTACATCAGTATAACAAATACCGAGCATCCCCATCTTCCTCTTCCCAGCAACAACAGATTTGTTTCAGGGTTAGCAGTTTCAGAGTTTCAATGTTTCACAGAGGATGAATTTTGATAATTTTCTATTTTTCTAAAAACATAAATATGGCTTGTTTTCAAGTTCCCTTATATTCAACTTATATTTGAAAGATCACAGCAGATTCTTGGATGGCATAAATCATGACAATTTTTTAAATTATGGTATATAGTGTGTCACAATGTATTGGGTTTTTTTGGGTGCTGGGGATCGAACTCATCAGGGCCTTGTGCTTGCTAGGCAAGTGCTGTACCACTGAGCTAAATTCCTGACCTCTGCAACTGTATTTTCATTCCCCACTCACCTGTCCCCACTCCCTAACAGCTACCATTCTACTCTCTGCTTCTATGAATGTGGGGCTTTTTAGATTCCACCTGTACGTGAAGTTGCACAATATTACTATGTCTGCCTTGTTTCCCTTAACATAATGTCTTTCAGGTTTAGCTGTGTTCTCCCAAGTGATAGAGTTTCCTTCATTCTAAAGGCTTAATAACATTCTGCTGTTCTGTGCTGTGTGCATGTATGTGTGTATGTGTGTGTATGTCCCACATTCCTTTATTCATTCATCCATTAATAGAACTAGTAGATAGTTCATTGATAGACACTTAGTTTGATTTTTTTATCTAAGTGATAGTGAATGCTACGGCAATGAACTTGGAATGCTGTTGTCACTTCAGCATACTAATTCCATCTCCCTTATATATATGTACACAAGTGGGGTTGTTGGAATAAATGGTAGTTCTGTTTTTAAATTTTCAGGCACTTCCCTACTGCTTTCCATAATGGCTATACTAATTTACATTCCTGCCAAAAGTGGACAAAGGTTCCTTTTTCTCCACATCCCTTCCAACACTGGTTACCCTTCTTCTTTTTTGTTGGGGGAGGGATGCTGGGGATTGAACTCAGTCTTGTACTTGCCAGGCAAGTGCTCTACCACTGAGCTGAATCCCCAACCCATCCTTCTTCTTTTTTTTTTTTTTGACTATCTATTCTAAGAGGTATAACGGTGGTACTTATTATGGTTTTAATTTGCATTTTCTTGCTAGCTAGTAATATTGAGCATTTTAAAAATATATCTGTTGGCTATTTGTATGGATTCTTTTGTGAAATACATATTCACATCCTCTGCCTATTTTTAAAATTGTTTTTTCTTGCTTCCCAGTTTCTTATATATAAATATTAAATATTAACCTTTTTTCAGATTATGATTTGCAAACCTTGTCTTCCATTCTTTAGGTAGTCTCTTCACTCTGTTCTTTTGCTATGCAGAAACTTTTTAGTCCGATGTAATTCCATTTGTGGTCTAGTTTTGCTTTCTTATCCAAAAAGTCATTGCCCAGACTAATGTCAGGAAGTGCTCCCTTATGTTTTCTTCTAGTAGCTTTATAGTTTCAGGTCTTGCATTTGAGTCTTTAATCCATATTAGTCAATTTTTGCACTGACGTGAGACAGAAGTCCAATGTCATTGTTGTGCATGTGGACATCCAGTTTTCCAAACGTAATTTTTTGGAGGGATGTTCTTTCTCTATTGTGTATTCTTGGCAACTTTATTAAATATCAACTGACTCTAAATACACGGATTTATTTCGCTGATCCCTGTTCTGTTCCATCGGGCTATGTATCTGGTTTTATGCCAGTATCCTGCTGATTTGACTATGATAGCCTTGAAATCAAGTAGTCTAATCTTCCGCTGTATGTTTTTGCTCAAGGTTCTTTGGCTATTCGGGGAACTTTAACAAGGAGGAGAAAGTTCTATACTGAAAAATCTTTTTTCTGCCAACCCATTTAAACCATAATAAATACAATAAGTATCTTTTTCCAAAATCAAAGTTTAGGAAGCAATTTTTTCCTTTAATTTTTTTTTTGTCTTTACAGAAGTTTTTTATCTCGTGATTTTAAAGTTTATGGTTATGATGGTGCGGGGATTATGAAACCATTAGAAGAACACATTCAGGTATTTTGTTTTCAGTTATCTGTTTTAGCTTTATGAAATGATCTATGACATTTTATTTAGGGTCCCTACTCTGGAGTAGAAGGATTGAGGTTATGTTTTGTTTCAGCTTGAATACTGTCGTTTCCTTTTGATGATGTGTACTCATCCCTGTTAAAACAAATGGCTAACGAACCAGCTATGATGGTGATGTTTCTAGATTACTCCTTCCAGGATCATGTACATGGATGTGCTTATGTCCCTAAGGCCATAGGGTTTGAATATGATGTAAAATACTTGAAAGGAAAAATGAGGATTTGACTCAGGGAAACTAAATCTGGAAAGAAAAGGACAATCTAAAGTGTCCTCTGAAATATGTCCGGGAATCAAATAAGTCCTCATAACATTTGAGGCAACATTTAGTAATATATTAAATTTTCATATATTGAACCCGGACTACTCAGACCTTCATTTATTAATGTCTGTAATGTTTTTGTCAAAAGTAATCAAAAAATATGGATAGAGTTGCAAGGAATTACCCCGCCTTTGCCCTGCCCAACCAATTACTGGGTTTTTCTTTTCTATTTGTATTTCTGATTTCTATATAGTGAATTAATCATTTATAGGGGCTAAGATTATGCATCCGTAAATCATATTTTCTTTGAAAATAAAAACATCTACACAAGAACAAATCAGCCAGTTGGCTGCCAAATGCCTGACTTCGGGATATGATCGCAATGGATATTTTCAAGGAAAACAGATGTAGCATACAGGGAGTTTCTGTTATCTGGTTTTTGTTGTTGTTGTTGATGTCGTTTGAATACAGGTCATACTTCCCTGTTTCTTTCCATGTCTTGTAATATTTTGTTGCAAATTAGGCATTTTAGATAATATATCCAATCTGCCTCCAATCCCCTGGGTGTATCATCAATAGTTGCTTATTTGTTTAGTAAGTGGCAAGATTGTTTTCTGGACGTATTTACAACACCCCCACCCTCGCCAACAGGCAAGGTTAATTCTCTATTGTCACTTCCCAGGGAGATGCGGCAGAGTTTACGCACAGGCACCCTAAGTAGTTTGTCCTGCACTCTGACCTCCAGTACCTGTTAAGCTCTGCTGACTGCTGCTGGCTGATAGCTGTGCCTTGGGCACAACTTGTTCTATAGTCTGTTTGGTACTTGTTTTGACCCCGGGAGGTTTCTCATATCCACTAGCCAGCTAAGTGAAGTCTGTGTATTCAAGGAATCCCTGCATCTCCTACCAACTGTCCCCACCACAATCAGCACCCTTTTGGAATATGTCTGTAGGCCCAGAGGCATTTGCTTCTCTGCTTCTTTGGGAATGAAATCTGTTTGTCCGGGGAGGTAGTATATACTTTGCTTTACAACCTGCTCCTCGCCCCAAGCAGCGTCTCCGGCCAGCACTGGGAGGCTGTGCGCTTTATATTTCATTCCGGGGGGCTCCGGCTGTCAGAAAGCCGTTGCTTTCTCTTCGCGGGAGCAGGAGTGTGGCTGACACTCCTTCTGGTTAGCGCCCTTGGCTTCCTTTCTGGAGTCATTTCCTTGGTTCACTATCTTCCTCTCTGGTAAAGGTTTCTGTACCCAAATGGTTTCTGAGCAAGAGATGAACAGTCCCTTGGGGCTTCCTTGACCCAAGATCAGTGGAGATGGCCAGTGCTTTCTCTGTCTTCTCCCTGCGGCAAATCCAAATTGGACATCTTTGGAGGCTTTCTTGGGAGGTTTGCAGCCTCTTCAGCTGATGGCTTCTCAGCATGACTGGAACTTTCCCCTCCATTGTTGGAAATACAGTCTTAGCCTTACCAGGCTTTTCTGCCACTTTTTCACTTCCCCCTGTGGCTCCAGCTTGCTGTGGCTTGTCAGGCGTCTCCTCTTCTGCATCCCCTCAACCATGGTCCTGTGAGCACCTCCTGCCCGGCAGCCATGATTTGTGCCCCCCACAGCCCCAGCCAGTGCAGGGGATTGAACCCAGGGCCTTCACACTGAACTACACCCCCAGCTCTTTTTTTTTTTTTTTTTTTAAACTTTGAGACAGTCTTGCTAAGTTGCCCAGACTGGCCTCAAACTTGGAATCCTCCTGCCTCGGCTTCCCAGAATGCTGGGATTACAGGGATGTGCCACCCTGGATGGCTGTATTCATTCTTAAAGCTTGTTTTCTCTCAGGTACGGCAAACAGCATATTTCTAATTTTTAAAGTTTTTTTTTCCTTAACGCTTCTTTTGCTATCTCCAGTGTGCTGTCAAATGCAATACATTTCATTAAAAATTTTTTTATTCTAGGTGGCTGTTTAGTCTCTATATTTCTCAGTCAATTTTCCTAATTGATCCTTCATTATGCCCAAATTTTTTCTTGTATGTTCTTGATCCCATTTTTAGCATCTGTTTTAAAGTCATTTTTAAACTAATTACAAAACCTTAGATTATTTCAGATCCGCTGTCTTTCTGAATTTTCTATTAGGTATGGGCTACAATTTCTTTTTTGAAATATCTAATATTTATTTATTTTAAATATCTCAATAGTTATTTACTTATTTTATTGAACCTGGGGGCGCGATACCACTGAGCTGCATCCCGAAGCCCCTTTTACCTTTCATTTGGGGGCAGAGTCTAACAAAGTCTCTACGTTGCCTAAGCTGGCCTTGAAGTTGGCGATCCTCCTGCCTCAGCCTCTGGAGTAGCTCTAACATACTCAATAGTCACATTCAATGATGCATGGCAGCACTTGTGAAACTTTCTCTAAAGAGTTTTAGGCACATAAGTAGCAGCACTGGGCTGCAGCCAGCCTCTAAACTCTGCTCCCTGGTGTTTGGGGACGGGCAGACTATTTTCTCTGTTGGTCAGCTTCCCCGGGTCTCAGCTTCTGCTAGACTCTGTGGGTGTGATTCCCATATTCTCAGTGCAAACTAAATACAGGAGTCGCACCTGAGGTACTAGCGCGTCCTTGGGGGACTTCTTCCTCCTTGCCCGGACATCCTTGCCGTTTTGGAGCTACTGAAACCACACTCTCTACGCTTAAATTGGGCGTTTTCTGTAGGGACCTTAGCTGCCTGCCGCCCGCCCGAGAGTCCCTTCCACCTGCAGCCCGGGAGCGAGCACTTCCACAAAGCCACGGCCTTCTCCCTGCAGTGGTTTGCATCCGTCTTTCTCTCTTCGCCTGCCTTTGCAGTTGAATTTTACAAAAATTTCCCGGCGTTTTTAACTGTGCGAGGGTTAAATTTGTACAAGTTACTCCAGCATTGCACTCAAATTAGTTTTGAAAAATCAGTTATTTCTCTTTTGGATTCATTTTCTTACCGTGCACAACGAAGTCTGAAGAGTACCTAAAAAAGTGAGACTGATCATTTTTGCCTTCAACTAGTGATCAGGAAAGTCATGTTTAATTTATACCACATGATAAACTGTGAAACTACCCTCATTCTTAATGAACCTGTGGGGAGAGTTTGGGAAAATTGAGCCATATGCTCATCTAATAATTTTATAAATCAGTTTTGGAGATGAGTATTGGATGCACATACAGTACATATTTTAAACATCTGAAAATAATACCTTTAGCTTGGGCTATTGTAACACATATTAAATGTGTTTCATCTTTATCTTTCAGAATTTTTGCTACTACCAAGGATACGTTGAAGGTTATCCAAAGTCTTTGGTGATCATTAGCACATGTACTGGACTCAGGTTGTAATATATTATTGTATGGGACATAAAATAGATTAAATTATTTTTCTTGATGATTTCTACTCTTTTACCAAATTATTGTATATTTGGAGGCTGTCAAATATTAATATCTTGGCAAATATTAATATCTTGGCAAATACTTGGCACATTACAATTCTGTGCCACTCAGGAGTTTGAGAATACCCAAGAACTTTCCCTACTTTACCTCCCAAGACTAAGGCAAATAATATGTAATACCGGTACCACTGAAAACGAAGTGGCAGGGTGCCGGGGATTTAGCTCAGTGGTAGAGTGCTAGCCTATCAAGCATGAAGCCCTGAATTCGATTCCCCAGGATCCCCCCCAAAAAAGAAAAGAAAATTAAGTGGCATTTGATTGACTTTTTGAAAATGTGTTATTTTATTTATACACTTTCTTTTTGGAATTTGTAGGGGCTTACTGCAGTTTGAAAATATTAGTTATGGAATTGAACCCCTGGAGTCTTCTGTTGGTTTTGAACACGTGCTTTATCAAGTAAAATATGAGAATAAAAGTGTTTCTCTACATGCTGAGAAAGAGATTGATTTAAAAAATAAGAACTATAGAATAAAAAGCGTAAAGGCAAGTATGGGTACACTGCAAGGTTATTGTTTTACAGCACTATAAACTGTAGTTTTCTGGTAAACAAGTTATTTATTTACACCCGCCATGGAGATGTCCATCTAGATACATGCACCGGAGTTAATTTATAGATCTTGAAACTAGTTTTGTACGTTTCTCTGTAGTTCTTTAAATTTCTGTAATACTGGTAATGATATCCTGTCATTTCTGGTTTTATTAATTTAAATATTTTGGATTTTTTGTGGTCAGATCAGCTAATGATAGTATTTTCATTAAAGTGTGGTTCTTTCCAATAGAATGTTGAGGTTATTTTTAACTGTAAATCAGATCTAACCATTGCTTTTCTTTAAAATAGGTCATTGATTGCATTTATTTATTTTTTGGGGTGATGCTGGGGATCGAACTCAGGGCCTTGTGCTTGCTAGGCAAACACGCTACACTGGGATAAATCCCTAATCTCGCATTTATTTTAATATACACTATAATTGAAATTAAACCTACCTCTTTGTCATTTTTTTAATCTTATGTGATTCTTACTCCTTTATTCTTTACTCTTTACATTTTATTAAAATTTTTTAATTATTTTATTTTTCCTCTCCTAAAGAGCTTTTAAATGATATATTGTTGTATGTATTTTATATTATACATTACGTACAACATGTATTTTATATTATATATTACGTATGTATTTTATAATATACTTATGTATCATTTATGTATTTCATAATATACTTATGTATATTATACATAAGTATATTATGAAATACATAAATATAAAATATATTTTCATGATATAATAGCTTTAATGCCTAATGTCATTGTTGACAAACTGTGTCTTGTGGGCCAAATCTGGTCCACAGCCTGCTTATTGAATAAAGGTTTGTTGAAACATACCCATTAATAAACTACTACTGTGTTACATATGTTTATTACATATATTTTTCAATTCAAAAATTTTTTTTTTTTTGGTGCTGGGATCGAACTCAGGGACTTGTGCTTGTGAGGCAAGCATTCTAACCACTGAGCTAAATCCCCAGCCCCCATATTACATATATTTTTCATGTCTACTTTCAAAGTAGAATAGCTGTGGCAGAGCCTTCAAAAAAACTTCCTGTATCTTCACCCATTCTCCTTACCTTCCTATTCAGAATATTTTATGTAAATGGAATTATTGGATATGTTATCTCTTGTGACTTCCCCTCTTTTGTGACTTTTTCCATTTATGTATTTAATTTTATCCAGATGTACTATGTTTATCATCACTTAGTACTGTATTTCTTTTCAATTATTTTCCATTTCATCATCTATACTTCTACATGTCTGAGACATTCTAGTAAGTTTTATTTGCTTGTCTCTTTCTTCCTCTACTAGTCACAATGCTAAAAACTTGATTTCTAAATTTTAATACATTCTTTTCCCTTACTTTGAGTTGTATTCTTGTAATTCTAAATAGAATGACACTAGAATCATATTTCATTAATCATTTTATCCTTTCTAATGTTTTGAATTATCATTCTGTGAAAATATTTGACTTCTCCATACTAAAAATAAAAATAAACAAAATGAAGTTAACATATCTTACCTATATACTTACAGTTCTTCTTTTCTTCACTTATGAGTTCCATATTAGAAAAAGTGGAGCTGTCTTTATTTCCTGATATTCATTAGAATATGGGTTTTCCAAAAATAATCAGTGGCGATTCATTGCTAACTTAGTTACTTGAAATGCTACATCATTTTAAGAATGGAATATAATTAAAACCCACCAAATATTTCAGGGGGGCTTGGGGTTGCTGGGATCGAACTCAGGGCCTCACACTTGCTAGGCAAGCAGTCTAACCACTGAGCTAAATCCCCAGCCCCTTCACCAGAATTTTTGGCTCACTCTCCACTCTGTGAAAATAATCTTTTCTGTTTTCCCTCTTATACTTTTCCATATACATTCATATTTTAAATACTGATATTTCTGTTATGTCTCAAGTTTAACTTGTTCATCTTTTTTTTTTTTCTTTCGGTGCTAGGGATCGAACTCAGGACCTGTGCCTGCTAGGCAAGCACTCTAACCACTGAGCTAAATCCCCAGCCTCTAACTTGTTCATCATACCATAAATTTTTGCACAGCTTTTCATAAGAACCTTACAGATCTTCCATTTCCACTCCAATACTATTCTGCTGAGCTAATGATCTCATATCAGTTTCCCAAGTTAAAAAAAAATACACAAGGCACATGTACAACACCTGTCTATCTATCTGCTATCTATATTCATGTTCCTTCCCAACCCCAGAATATTCATACCAATAACTTTTATGACTTCTAAATCCACCTTTAACCCATCTACATTACAACTGGATCAGCACAGTGTGTTCTCTAATCTGCCTACATCCAGTTCTTTAGTGGTTATTTTGACCAAGGGAACTGTCATCCTTCAGTTGGAGTCATCTTTATATATCCATGTGTAAGTATTCTCATGGCTTCTCTTTCTACCTTCTTCTGCTAAAGGACTAACTGCTGTTGAAGTCTTTTGAAATATGACACCTGCCCACCTTCCCAACAGATACATTTCGTGGCATTCTCATGCTCTTGTATTAAATTTGTATTTACTTAGCTAGAGCTGACTTATTTTTCTCCAAACAAAATTGCTTTTCAGTAAATAAATAAACGAGATTAAACTAGATATTACTAAACTCAACTCAAACCTGAAAATGAACGAAGATTTCTTCAGGGGATGTTGGGCAACTAATGTTTGGTGTTAGTTGAAGCAGACATTAAATCATCCAGTCCACTGATATGGTATCAGTAGTGTAAATATAATAAAGTACTCTGGTTGAGGAATTTTAGTGAAATGATGGAATCTTCCAAGCAAAGGATTTTAACTTTCCTATTAAAGGCTTGAAATCTTTGGTGCTTAATGTTGCATGCAAACAGTAAAAAACCATTATACCATAAAAGGATTTCATCTGCCCTTAAAAATCAAAACCCCAAATCTCTAAGATTTGAGTCAGGAAAGGTCATTCTAAAGCCAGGTAAAATGAGTAATCGATAAACTCTAAATCTGTCTTACTGTCTTTTTCCCAACTTTTTTCCCCCTTTAAGTTATTATAACCATCACTTTTCTAATCTCAAACTGCAGATTTGTTTCTCCCTCTGTAATGCACCTTTTGATATGTTAAGGAACAAATTTTGACTAATAGGTAATGGTCTTCAACTTTCAAGGGATGAAATACCAGCATAGAACCGAAGAGCTACAATTAAAATACATGTAGTAAATGTTTTCTCAATTTCTGATTCTTTTCAGCCATCACCAGAGTTTCCTCGGTATATAGAAATGCATATTATAGTTGAAAAGAATTTGGTAAGTGTATTCTGATTTATTTACTTTATGCCACTTTTATCCTAGCAATAAGGGATTATAAAAATAATTTGGGGGGCTGGGGATTTAGCTCAAGTGGTAGAGCGCCTGCCTAGCAAGCACAAGACCCTGAGTTCGATCCCCAACACCCCCCCAAAAAATTGAAATGAATATTTGAGAGGAAAATTAATGATAACTTTGCACTAGCTGTGTTTTAGTACACCTTGAATTATTTATATCAGTAGGAAATTAAGAATCAAATTTCTGCAAAAATTTTTTCTTCATTTTATAAAATAGTGCTAATAAAAATAAATGGTAGCTTTATAGCAATTTACACTTAGTTTTAGAATCACAGAAACTCATCGTATATACTGTTAACATTTTTAAAAATTTTTTAAAAAATAGAACTGGGTATTTAAATAATTCTTAATGTTTTTATATTACTGAAAGAGAAAAGAAGAGTTCCTCATTCATAAAATCTTTCAGTAGACAGAAAGCAATGGTTTATATAGGGGACAGAAGAGAATATTATTGCTCCAGGTATTTCTTGCAGGATTTCCTTGCGAAATGGAACTACAATTATTTGAAATTTAGAATTTCCAAAATAACTTCGTCATCTTTTTTCCATCTTTTTTTCTCAATTTTGTGACCAAGTTTCCAACATTACCTTTAAAGAACATACCACAGATTTTAAGGCCAGCCTGGGCTACAAAGTGAGTTCAACACTGGTCTGAACTACAAGGTGAGACCCTGTCTCAAAAACAAACATTTTTTCATATGTTTATTTGCTGTTCCTACTTCTTCATCTGAGAAGTGTGTATTCATTTCAGTTGCCCACTTTTGGACTGGGTCTTTAAATTTGGGCAGTCTGATTTTTTTGAGTTCTTTATATATTCGAGATGTTAGTCCTTTGTCGGAGGAATAGCTGGCAAAATTTTTTTCCCATTCTGTGGGTTGTCTCTTTGCTCTGTTGGTGGTTTCTTTTGCTGTGTGAAAGCTTTTTAATAAGATTAGATCCAGTTGTTGATTCTTTGTAATATTTCCTGGGCAATTGGGGATTTGTTCATAATGTCCTTGTCTACACCTATGTCTTCAAGAGTTCTACCTATTCTATCTTCAGCATCACTGGTTATTCAAGAGATGCAAATTAAAACAACCCTGAGATTCCACCTCACTCCAGAAAGAATGGCTATTATCAACAAATCAGCCAATAACAAATGCTAGAGGGGCTGTAGAGGAAAAGGAACCCTTCTCCACTGTTGGTGGGAATGTAGACTGGTACAACCGCTATGGAAATCAGTGTGGAGATTCCTCAGGGAACTAGGACTAGAGGTTCCATTTGACCCAGCTATTATTTCCCTTCTTGGTATCTCCCCAAAAGAATTGAAAGCATCATACCGCAGCGATATATGCACTCCCATGTTTATAGCAGCACAGTTTGTGGTAGCTAAACCTCGGAAACAGCCCAAATGCCCATCAACAGCAGAATGGATGAAGAAAATGTGGGTTTTTTATATGGCGGAGTACTACTCTGCCATAAAGAATGATAAAAGCTTGAGATATTCCTAGGTAAATGGGTGCATCTTGAGACCATACTCTTAAGTGCAATAAATCGGACACACATGTTTTGTTTCTCTGGTGTGAGAAACTGGAAAAAATGGAAAAGAAGCTTTTGTAAATAAGGGGGGGTGAAGGGAGGGGAGGGGAATGGGAAAAAAGAAGCAACAAGATATATGTACAGGTACAAATCCCCTATGATGTGCATCTAAAATGTACCACTAAAATAGATCACTATGTGCATCTAAAATGTACCATTAAAATAAAATTTAAAACAAACAAACAAAAAACATACCACGTTTCTTAATATATTTTGGAAATTCCCCAAGGAAATGCCCTCCAGCTTTGTCAATAATTAACTGACCATCAGTATGAGTGTTTATTTCTGTTCTCCAAATTCTGTCCCACTCATTAATGTCTGTCACTGTATACTGCCCGCATGACTTGGGAACTAGAGATTTACAGTAAGCTTTGAAATCAGGAAGTCTAAATCTTTACACACTTGCTAATTGTGTTGCCTCTTTATTGTTTGGTTGCAAGTGTTCTTCATGTATGCTGAAAACTAGACCCTTACCAGACATACGATTTGCAAATATTTTTAATTGCTCTGAAGGTGATCTTTATTTTCTGGATCATGTTATTTGAAGCATATTAATTTTGAAAAAATGTCTTTCTCAATTTAATTTTCTTGGTGTCTTCACAATAAGTATTAGAATTTACTTCTAGGCACTCAATTTTGTTTGATTGGTCTAAGTCAAATCTGTTATTGGGGCACACAGTCTTTATTGCTGTAGTTTTGTAGTTGTTTTTGAAATTGGGCCATATAAATCCTTCAGCTTTGTTAAAATGAGCACTCTGTATCATGTCAGTTTTCTTTTTCTTTTTTTTTTTTTTTTTAATGCCAGGGATCGAACTCAGGGCCTTGCGCTTGTTAGGCAAGCAGTCTAATCACTGAGCTAAATCCCCAGCCCTGTCAGTTTTCAAAATAATTTTAGGATCAACTTTCCAATTCCCCCCAAAATGGCAGCTGGAATTCTGATAGGTATTGCCTTGAATATATGGGTAAACTTGGAAATTGTTGCCATCTTAACAATATTAAGTTTTATAATCCATGAGCACAGGACGACTTTCCACTTCTTTATGTCTAGACTCTCTGTCAATAGTCTTTTTTAGATTTCAATGTTTGTCCTGTACTTCTTTGTTAAATTTATTTTCCCTTATTTTAGTATTTCCGATGCTATTATTTCCTTAATGTAATTGTTGGGTTGTTAGTGCTGATGTATGAAATACAATTATTTTGTGTATCCTCTTAAACCTTGCTGAAATCATTTATTCATCCTCATAACTTTTAGGGGATTTCTTAGGATTTTCTACATATAAATTGCTTGTGAACAAAAAGTTTAACGTCTTGCTTTCCTAAATGAATGCGTGTTGCTTCTTTCGCTCGAGTAAATGCCTTGGCCAGAACTTCCGGTGAGGGTGGAATTGATGCGATGTGAACAGATAGCCTTGTCCTAATAACATTCATGCCTTCACATAAGGATGATGCTGTCAGTGAGTTTTTCATAGCTGTTCTTCATCAGGTTGAGGCAGTTCCCCACTATCCTCGGTTTATTGCATGCTTTTACCATGAGTGAGTGAGGTGTTTCGTCAAATGCTTAGTTATGTGTCTATTGACCGATTATGAGGTTTTGATCCTTTATTCTATATGCGTTGTACTGTGCAGACTGGTTTTCACGTGCCGAACCAACCTCGCATGACTGGAATGAGTCTCACTCCGTTGCGATTCATAATCCTTTCCGTTTTATTTATGTCTGAAATTTTGATTTGTTCTGAATTTCATAACTTTTCTGGTCCTCCTTTATTACTTCCTTTTGTCATAAGTAGAAATTTTCTAGATTTTTATTTTTAATTTAGCTTTTCATTTGGAAGTAATTATTCATATGCAGTTGCAAGAATACATAGAGATCCTGTCTAACTTTTAAACAATATACCTGCTGCACATAATTATAGCCAGGATTTTATAACTGATACAGCCGGGATGCAGAATCCTCTTGTGTTGTTTTTTTTTTTTTTTTTTTTTTGTGGTGCCGGGGATCGAACTCAGGCCCTTATGCTTACAAGGCAAGCACTCTAATCACTGAGCTAAATCCCCAGCCCCCTGTGTTGTTTTTTTTAACAGCCACTCCACATCTCTCTCATTCCACCACCCTTAACTTCTGGGCAAACAGAGTCACTGAATATGTAACATTTTCAGAGTTTTCCACATAGCCATTCTGGAAGTTCTGTCAGCCTTAATTACTTCTTAAGCAAAATTTAGGTCATTTTATCTTTCTTTGCTTTTAGAGACATTGATGATTGAGTCCAAGTATTTTAGGATTTTCAAGGTGAATCATATTGCTCTACTGGTTTATGATTCATTTCTTTTTTTGTTTGTTTGTTTGTTTGTTTTTGAGACTGGCCTTGCATTCACTGCATAGCCCAGGCTGGCTTTGAACTTGCAGCAATCCTCCTGCCTCACCCTCCCCTATGCTGGGATCACAAGCATGCTCTACCACCCCTGCCAAGACTTATGATTCACATTTCTTAGATTTGCTTAGTCATTTACCACTCCTCAGTCTTTTTCATCAGTTTTTTTTAGTCTCTAAATTTTGTCTTTGTCTTTTTTCCTTTTCTTTTCTCTGTAGTTTCTGTTCTTGCGAGCATTTAACTTTCTACTAACATTTTCATAATTGTTTAAGACAAGTTTCAGGCACGTATGACTTTGAATAGATGCAACCAGTGTACAGTCTTTCAGATTTAGGTTTTTCACCTTTGCAAAAATAGATACTCACATTTAACTCTTATAATTTAAAACTAAACTTTCCTGCCAGCTGTTATTAGCATTAATCTTGATAGTGGAATTATACTTTTTCTGTAGTCTTTTTATTTTCTATATTTTCCACTTTTCACACTAAATACATATTATATTTTTGCATATTGATAATGTAATTTGTAGAAACCACTATGTCAATAATTTAAATAATTTTAACTTTATTTGATTAAAAATTAAACAGAATAATCACAGTAATCAAATGCTGAGCAATGTTAACAAATGTTAAGTAACTGAATATTAAGCACAGAGGTGCTTGTGTTTTTCAGTATGAGCATATGGGTGCTGATACAGCTACCATCACTCAGAAAATTTTCCAGTTGGTTGGACTGATGAACGCTGTAAGTGTTTGCTGCTTAAATAACTTTTGCACGATTCCTATACCTTCTTTTATTTTATTTTATTTTTTTGAGGGGGTGCCGGGGATCGAACTCTGGGCCTTGTGCTTACTAAGCAAGTGCTCTACCATTGAGCTGAATCCCCACTCCTTGGCCCCCTTTTCTTGACAAGGTCTTGCTGAGACTGTAAATTTCCCAGGCTGGGTTTCAACTTTCAGTCCTCCTGCCTCAGCCTCCTAGAGTGCTGGGATTACAGACACATGCTACCATGCCCTGCCCTACTTAGGTTATTTAAGGATTAATGTAAATAATGCACTTGTCATGAGGCTTGCTTAGGTGCAAGCATTTTAAAGTGTTAGGTTTTACTTGTATTGTTAGTATCATTTACTATCTATTAATATATAGAAAGATTTGGGCCAGACATACAGTTCAGTTGTTTAGTATGTGTCATTGTTCATTTTCATAAATATATTACCAAATCCATTTGGACTGTGCTGTTTGAACGTGTTTTCTGTTTGTGTTCTGTTTCAGTTTTTTAGTTCCTTTAATCTTACAGTAATTCTGGCCTCACTGGAGCTTTGGACAGATGAAAACAAAATCTCAACCGATGGAGATATTAACGAGTTACTATATAACTTTCAAAACTGGAAAAAATCTTATCTTGTTTTACGTCCTCATGATGTGGCATTTTTACTTGTGTAAGCATATTTTGGAATTATTAAACTTTCCACAAAGAAAACATATCAATTTGACCAATTTCTGACAGTCGGCAGGCCTTTAGGTAAAAGCTTCCTGTCATTTTTGCTGACATACACGACCAAGGCACAGTGACCAAGCTCCCTCACTTCATCTGGCGACTTGCGGCGAAAGCTCACTTTTTCCATCTTGGACCACACGCCAGATTATCCACCACTTCATTAACTGTCCCTAGTTACGCACCGAGTATTAACAGTAAGCTACTATCTGAACTCTATGAATATAGACAGCCTCCTTCTTTGCTTTGTTGCCCAAAAACTTAAACAAATAGCAAAGAAATAGAAACACTATCGTACATTTCAATAGAATATGAGCATAATGCAACCACGTTGTGCTGAAGTTTTCAGTGTGAGCCTGTCCCGCTATTTAATAATCTCTTTGTTTTTCTCTTATCAACATTTCCAAATATATAAAAATTATATGTAAAATTTTAAGTGTTAGTATTTTTACTCTTCTGCCCCACCTATCCAGATGCTGCACCTCTGTGTGACTCTGGTGGACTGATCCTAGCCGAGGAGAGAGGCTTTGGTCCCTTGGGGGACTCTGCCAATTCCACGGCTGTGTAGCCTTAGCTTTCTCAGTTGAAGGAATTTTGTTTATTCTTTTTTTTTTTTGGTGCTGGGGATCAAATCCAGGGCCTTGTGCTTGCAAAGCAAACATTGTAACCACTGAACTGAATCCCCAGCCTGTTTATTCTTAATCATATTTATTTTGAGGAAGCTATTTATTTTAATCTAAAAAGACACAATATAGTAAGAATCTTCATTATGTTATAGGGAGTTATACGTTTGTTTTCTAAATCTATTTTATTATTATTTTCAAAAGATGCAGAAACATACAATAGTCACATCCTAAGCTGTGTTTACACTAATGCTAGGTGGATATATTTATGAGTTTCATGTGAATGTACAAAATTAAAACTGGGCCTATGACAACTGAGTATTGGTTGGACTTACTTTTGCAAAAGTATATGATTATGACCAACTGTAAAATTTAAGTTACAGAGAAGCATCAAGTTATGTTGGTGCCATCTTTCAAGGAATGATATGTGACAAGGACTATGGAGGAGGCGTTGCCCTGGTACGGTATGGTTTCATCTGCTTGGCTAAGCTGGGTAGACCATAGAATGGGGCATACAAGAGTATACATTTAAAGATTTCCTTCCCTTGTTATTTCTGTGTAGAGTAAATTTGCTTTATTCTAAGGATTCTTGTCCCTAATGCTGACAAAAATGTTTAACCTAGAAGGAATCCCCACTGATCATACTACATATAAAAATATTCCACGAGGGGTTGGAGATTCAGCACAAATGGTAGAGTGCTTGCCTGGCAGGCACAAGGCCCTGAGTTCGATCCTCAGCACCCCCCCCCACCAAAAAAAAGATAAAATGCTTCATAGGACATAGTGAATAACAAGAGAGCCAAAGGCCACAGCTGACATTATTTACCTTAGCGGAAAATCTTAGTGTATTTGACACAGATATGTTTGCTTTTCTGCCACTGTGGCACAATGCTATGGTTATTCTGGCAAACAGAAAACTTGCCTTTTCATTGCTTTTTGTGTGTTTGTACCTTGTCTGCTGGTTTCAGACGGGTGATGCATAATACTCTTTTTCTAGCAAACAAGTTAAAGTGAATATATAAAGGATGAATCAATCAAGCAGAGACAGAAATCTTTAAAGTTCACAAATTATAGTTTGGAAAAGCTGACTTTTATGTATGGGCATGTGTTCCGCCTGGTCTCCAGAGCTGGGCCCGGCTGACAGGGCGCTAAAACATCAGACTCCTGACTTCCCGGCCTGAGGCCTCTGTTGACTGACTGGGCGCAAGTGGAACCAGGTTGCCCGGAGGAAGGACAGCTGCCAAGACAAAACACCCCACAGGGGACCGGGGAGTGTGTGGCTCATGGGCAGAGGACGGTGGTCCCCCTAGTGAAGGGAACAATTGGAGAAAAGTTTTTCAGTATTCTCTCTCATTCCCCATATTTCTCTGGGACAATCATGGCATGATCTTTGCTGGAAAAATGAGCAGCAGCAAGTGTCCGTGGGGAGTGAGATGTTGAAGACAAGAGCTGAAGCTCTGCCCTCTGATGACCAAACATGCTATTGTCTTTCTCTTCGTAATTCCCTGGGACTGAGGGATGCCACCAGGGGTTACATCCTTCGGGCGCTGTTTTTCCCTAAAAGCTTGTATATGGAACCACAATCTAAGTAGTTTTTGGTTGAGTAGAAGCAAATGAGAATAATGTAGCTTATGATTTTTTAATTTTTTTGCAGTACTAGAAATTGAACCCAAGGCCTTCACATTGAGCTACACCCATCCCCCAGGTCTTTTTTTATTTATTTATTTTTAAATTTTATTTTGAGATGGGGTCTCAGCAAGTTGCTAAATTGCCTGTCTCGAACTTGCAGTACCCCTGCCTCAGCCTCCCAGAGTGCTGCGATTAGAGGCCTCTGTCACCAGGCCAGGCACCATATGATCTTTTTTAATTTATAAACAATTAATTGACAATTCAAGGTATATAAAACATTGATTATACATTATACCTATGTATTATGTAGTGTTTAATTAATCAAATTAATTAACATATTCATCTCCCAACACAGTCACCATTTATGTATGGAGGAGGTGAGGACACTTAAAATCTGCTCTTTTTCTGATATTCAAGTAAACAATACAGTATTGTTCTTATCGCTGGATTCCTCCTGGAATCTCTGCAGGGTCCCTCGTGCTGCAACATTGCGAAGAAGGGAAGTAAAGCAGGCTGTTAGCTGAAAGGAGCTCATAGAAAGTCAAAAAGAAGGGAAAGAGTTGGGGATTTAGCTCAATGGTAGAGAGCTTTCCTGGCGAGTACAAGGCCCTGGGTTCAATCCCTAGCACCAAAAAAAAAAAAAAAAAAAAAAAAAAGAAAGAATTGCACACCAACAATGAAAGGAAAGCAGCAGAATGATAGGGCTGATTCACAATGGATAGTCAATTGCCCCATGATAATTTATTTAAAGTTTTTTTTTTCACAGAATTACAGTGGTACCTTATTACAGAAATCAAGTCATTTTTGTGCCCTCTTTCTGGAATCTTTTATAGCCATATTTCTGTTTGCCTGTCCTTCCAACACCATGTTGTCTAAATGACCATCACTTTGTAGTAAATCACAACAGTAGTAGCATAAACCTTACTCGTTTGTATTCTTCAAGACCATGTTAAGTATTCTTCCATTTCAAAACCAGCTTGGCAATTTCAGCAGAAACTGTTTGGAATATTGTGGGTTTTAGATTGGATTTGTAGGTCAGTTTGAGGGAGAGAGACATCTTGACAATGTTGCATGCTCTCTTCCACCAAACTGACAAACCCGCTGTGGGATATTCAGATCATTTATTGCTTCACAGCTGTCAGAAGAGCTACTCAAAACTGATCGTTTTCAAGAAACAAAATAAATACCCATGGTACCATTTTTATAAAGCCAAAGTGCAAATAAACAGCTCTGGTACCAGAATAGGGATAAAGGTTAGATTTATTTTGTGTGTGTGTGCCAGGGATCGAACTCAGGACTTTGTGCTTGCAAGGCAAGCACTATAACCACTGAGCTAAATCCCCAGCCAAAGATTAGATTTTATGGAATGGGGATTCCCAAAAACTTGCTGGTGGGAACCTCCTGAGTGTTGAAATGATCCGAATCTTGTTCAGGGCAATAGTGGTGCAGCTATGTGTCACGCACATGTGTGTGCACTTCACAAATACGTGTGATATGTGTGTCCATGTGGTAAGGGCAAATTACACACATATGAATGTGAGTATATGTGAAAAAATACATGCACACATATATATGTATATACAAGACTGTTTTAAGACACTCAACATGTATGTATGCTAGATAAAATTATTTAAGTCAGGAAAAGACTGACCGTATCAAACAAACCATCGTGAATAATTCCAAAGAGATGATAATCAAAGGATGGTAAAATGCTTTAATTTCAGCTGTGAAAGACAAAGTTATTTGATTGCTTTCTCTTTATAAATTTCAAATCCATATAGTATAATGCTATTGAAATTTTAATCCTAAAGGATAAGAAAAAGGCCAGAAAATACCAACTGAAGCAAATTGATGTGCTCATAGAATATAAAGCAGCAAAATATTCTTCAAATGAAAATTTGTATAATTTCAAGGTTTTCGTTAATTAGAATGGAGCAAAATTTTACTAGCCTTTATTATATAATAATGCTGAATTCACATGTAGGCATATACTAAATTCTTACATTATTCTTGCAATATACAATGTAAACACTGAAATAGATAGCTACTAGTGGAAATAATGGTACTTGAATAACTAATTTCTCACTTATACATGCACACACAAGCTGATATGATTATGTACATAATACACGTGCACAGGTACCCCCTAGTGGCAAATATAAAGAATAGCACCATAGGAATAACTCGTCTGCTCAAGGACATTGAACTGAGGCACAGATTCAAGAAAACTATACAGACTTGGCAAAGCTTTTGTTAACTTGTTATTAGGGGTCGCAGATAAACAGAGGATACCCAGTTAACTATGAATTTCACATAAATGAATAATTTTTTAGTATAAGAATATCCCACACAATATTTACAATATCTAACTCGAGTGAGAAAAATTATGAAAGACTAGAAAAATAAGCCTAAGAGATTACTGGGTGTGCTTTCTGACCTGTTCTGGTTTCTTATTGGGGGGGGGGTGCTGGGGTCTGGTTTTGTCTGTCGCTTGACTTACAAATTATTGAGCTCAAATTATAGATTTTTATCTGGTAGAGAGGCAAATAGTGTTTGGCGGATCAGTTAACTCCATAGATTATGATTATTGTTCTCTAAGACGCTGATCACTTACGCATCTCACCTGTTCATAACATGACACACACACGTCTAAGTATTTGTCTTTAAAGGTTTCCTTCTGTGTGTGCAAACACAATGACTACTACACTCTTGTCATTTACTTTAAGCAAGTTACTGGGGCTGGTTTTTCACTGGTCTGATGCCACTAAATGAGTCATCCATCTACATTTTGGTACAATTGCAGATATCATTTTACTTTTTTTCTTCCATATTTGTAATGTATTAAGTCAGGCCAATTTGGATGTCACCTCTGTGGATAACATAGCAGATGCCTCTATTCCATTTTGTTTGTTTGTTTGTTTTTGAGATAGGGTCTTGCTATGCAGTTCAGGCTGGCCTTGAATTCGGTGTAGCCCAGACTGGCCTCGAACTCACGGTGGTCCTCCTGCCTCAGCCTCCCAAGTGCTGGCATTACAGCTGTGTGCCATCACGCCTGGCTATCCCATTTTATTATGTGACAGTGTTTAATGATTGCATTGTTCTGCCAACCAGTGAAACAGAAGTACGTGTGTACATGTACATTTGTGTTTGTTTTTCAGCATCCCAAAATCGTAAGTCTGGATGCGTTTGCAGTTGTCCTGGTTCAGTTAGTGAGCCTGAGCATGGGGATCTCCTATGATGACACTGACCGATGCCCCTGCCCGGGAGCTGTCTGCGTGATGAACCCAGACGCAATGTAAGCGGCTGAGCTTCTGCACCTAACGTGTACAGTCTATGTTAAGATAATTTGGTGTGTTAAGCTTAGGAAAACTCAAACTATTGTAGATAAATATCAGTTGCAACCAAAGTATGTGTCCCGGAGCCGGGCTACACGCCTAGGGGATTTGTTTGCTCTTATTGGCATTCTTCTTAGTGCCCATTATGAAAGTTTATAGAGCTAATACCAGGGGTTGGGGATTTAGCTCCATGGTAGAGTGCTTGCCCAGCAAACCCGAGGCCCTGAGCTCCATCCCCAGCACCCTCCCTAAAAAACCCCACTAGGACCACATAGCCAGGGTATTAAGGGAACCGTCTGCCCCCCGGTCAGTGGCTGGAGTCGGGCTCTTACCTTCCGGACAGACAGACAGTTCTCAGAAGTGTTCTCTGAGCTATTAAGAAACTATAGCTGGGTATAAACAGAAAAGTAACCCAAACTTATCAGTGTTGGCGGGATCATTTTTGACTGTGTTTTGAAGAAAAAAAAAAGGCAAAGAACGAGAATTGAAATACATGACCATTTGGAAGCTACTGCATGAACCTGTATTGAGAGAGGAGGAAGGCTGGGGAAGAGGGGCTTGGTACCGAGCAGGTGTCTCGGATACGGCTAGAGATGGATGCAACAGTATTTCATGACAGATTTGAGATTGGTGAGAAACAGAAGATAACCTCAAGATTTTGTCCAATATATAATGCAGGTAGGCACAGTTTCTAGTGTTTTACATGTCATATAGTCTCGCAGCTCTATGGCATAAATGATGCCCTTATTATCACATTCCAAAGAGGAGACTAAAATATACTATACATATATATATATAATTTAAATATCTTTTCCAAAGACTCGCAACCTATAAGTGGCTAAGACAAGATTTTTAACTCGTGTTGTTTGATTGGCTGCACGTTACATATCCTAAAACACTGTTATCCTTGTGAGGGTCAGGTTCTGGGCAAAAGACATCTAGAGTTTAGGCATTTTAAATTTAAGCTGCCTATGAAACAATAGGCTCAAGAAGAAATATGGAGTAAAGAATGGAGTATTAGATTCTGGAGTTTTGGTGTTTGAGTTCGAGGAACAAATAGCTGAGCTGTCAGGTATGTTCTTTAAAGTATAGAACTGGATAATGTTATGTACGACCAGGTGTAGCTAGAATACAGAGGTATTCTAACATTTGAAAGTCATAAGCGGGAAAGGAAGAAACAAAGAAAAATGGAACAATTTGTAAGGTTGAAGCAGTGTCACGAATAAGGGTACCATAAGAGCCAATAAAATTTTATCAATCAGTTACTAAAAGATTTTTTAAATGTGATACTAAGTTCTTGAAGAATTGGCCTCCCATGCAAAGAAAATGAAACATTTTGACATTATCGAAACTGAGCATTAGGTCTGTTGTGAGCTGCTAATAGCTTTATTCTACGGGGAGGCATTTTATGGAAGCTCCCAGCACAAAGACTTGAAATTTGATGTATTTTTAGTCATTTCAGTGGCATGAAGGTCTTCAGCAACTGCAGCAAGGAAGACTTTGTGCAGTTCATGTCAAGGCAGATGTCCCATTGTCTTCAGAACCAGCCGCCCATGGAGCTGGCGTACCGGGCGGCCCCGGTGTGCGGCAATCTGGTGCTGGAGGCTGGCGAGGATTGTGACTGTGGGACACAGCAGGTTGGTGCGATGTGGACGGGCGGGAGCAGGCTCACGTCACAGTTGTTCATGACTTTTGCTGTGTGGCACTGTCATTTTCCTTTGTTTATATCACACTCATCTTTCCACAGAGGACTTCAGGAGGGTATAGAGGGACTTGAACAAAATTCACAAGTGGACTTACATATTGGTGTGTGGACTCTGATATGTAGATTTTTTTATTGTAACTTTATTGAGGTGTAATGATAAGGTTTTTATTGTTTTATCGAGGTAACAAAAATTGCATATATTTATGGCGTATGACTTGGTTATTTATAGATTGTAAAATATTCACCTTAAGCTAATTAGCATATCAGTAATTTCACGTAGTTAGCTCTTTCTTTCTTCTTTTTCTTTCTTTCTTTCTGTCTTTCTTTTTTTTGGTGCTGGGGATCAAAGTCAGGGCCTTGCGCTTGCAAGGCAAGCTTGCTACCACTGAGCTAAATCCCCAATCTCTCTTTCTTTTATAAATTTATTTTTAAATTTTTATTAGTATATGCTTACAGTATGATTTTATTCATTGTGGGGAGTTGGTACATGTACATAGCATCTTAATTCTTTCTCTCTCTCTCTCTCTCTCTTTTGTTCTTCTGGTGAAAACAATTAGGATCTATCCTTTTAGCAAATTTCAAGTATACAATAGAGTATCATTAACTGTAAGTCACATTATTGTACATCATACTGTATTTCTAGAGCTTTCTCATCCTGTATAACTGAAATTTTATACTTTGAGGCCATCATGTCTCTCTTTCTTCCTCCCCACAGTCCTTGATAACCACTATTCTAATCTCCTAAACTGGTAGTTCTCAAAGTCACTAACCTTATTCCTGAGCTAATCCACATTCATTCTCCTCCTCCTGAGTATATCCTTTTACAGCATTTCTTTTTAAACTAAAATCTTCTGCCAATCAGAAAAAGAGATGTGAGCCTTGCCTTGCAGAATAAGAAAGCAAGAGGGGGGCACATTGGTGGTTTTTTAATATTTTAATCCAGGTCAATATTTTAGTCAAAAAGATTTGAAATGCACATAAGCAAAACAGTTTTTCCAAACCACAGAAACTTTAGATGAAGCTGCCAGGTTGGAGGGCAGTGGAAAGCGTAAAGATAGAGACAATGTAAAGTAAGCGAGGAAAAGAAGTAGAGTGGAAATGAGTGCGCTGTTGTGATTGCCACAGTGAGAGCTCCGGACTCAGAGCCATCAGGATGGAGTCCAGCATCCCACGCACAATGGCTGGGTCCCACGTGGCTGTCTTCCCCAGCATGAAAAGTACGTTTCTAGGTTCTGGAATGGGTAATGTGTTTTAAAGAAATTGTTCCCTGCCTCTCACCCACTTATTTTTGTTTGGAAACATCTTGACATTTTCTGCTAAAAGTTGACAGTAGTGTATCCTAGTTCCATTCAATGCCATATAATTGAGTCTCTTTCCCCTCTAGAACCCCACATGGACAGCAATAGCGATGATGTTTATTGGACAGGATGGCTGTGAAAAATATGTACCCTAGTGAACATTTTGCTGTAAATCATATTAAGACTACTAAAATTTATGATGTATTTGTGGGGGCAGGTGCTGGGGATTGAACTCAGGGTCTGTGCTTGATAGGCAAGCGCTCTACCACTGAGCTAAACCCCCAACCCCTATGATGTATTTTTGTGCAATATATTGAAACTTTCCCCCAAGTAACTCTGCTTCAAATCCCTGGGACTTTAAAACATGTAAGTGTGTGTGTGTGTGTGTGTGTGTGTGTGTGTGTGTGTGTATTGTCTCTCCAACCTCTCTTTTATGGGTTGCTTTTATTACCCTTAAAAATTTTTAAAGTGAACTTACAGGGTATAGATGAATTTTAGACTGAAACAGCATGAGGCATGGGTAAGTGATGTAAAGGTGACAATTTCAGTCATTTTGAGATATAATATTATTTTCATCCTTCATTAGAGAATTAAAAATCAAATAAAATGTCCCATAACATATTGAAACATCAAAAGTACAGTAGATTCGGAAGGATCAAATAAAAACTAGTCACTACAACAGAATTTTCAAATCATGACTTGTTAATTTCGCATCTCCTGTTTAACCACATCTTTGTCCACAAGAGCCAGAGGTCCTCTCAGTGTCTTGGTGATGATCCCAGAGAACCCTGTTAGCAACATAGCTGAACCTGCTCTAAAAATACAAAATAAAGACCCCAAGATCTAACACTTCGTAGGTAATCAATAAAAATAAATGTCTGTTAAGTAAATGAACAGGTAACCTTTTCTCCTGTTTGCCACTTCTGCAGCTAAGCATCTGTCTGTGTACCATGCAGTATGTTGTCATCATTCAGATATTTATCTGGTGTAAACAAAGTTGAAAGATACTTCAGAGCATTTGATTTGCCTTCCAGGAGTGTGAAAGTATCACACCCGTCTGCTGTGAAGCTGCCACATGTAGACTGAAAGCTTCTTCGCAGTGTGCTGTCGGGCTGTGTTGTGACAATTGTAAGGTAAGAGGTTTGGTAAAAATTTCTCGGGCTGCGGATTTCGCTCGGTGGCTAGAGCACTTGTCCTGAAAGCACAAGCTCCCGAGTTCGATCCCCAGCACCAAAAACAAACCAAAAAAACCCAAAAACATTTCTCCAGCTGGGTGTGGTAGCAGAAGCCTGTAATCCTAGCACTAGGGAGGCTGAGGCAGGAGGATTGCTGTGTGTTCAAGGCCAGTTTGGGCTACAAAGTGACCTCAAGCTCAGCCTGAACTACAAAGCGAGATCCTCTCTCAAAAAAGCCAAAAGAATTTTTTTTTGCCATGACCTACGTAATGAAAGTTATTGTTCTGTATCATTCTCATACATTCACATTCTGCTTTATTCAATACGATTTACTTTGCCCTATCAGTTCAGACCTAAAGGACACACATGCCGGGCTGCCGCCGATGAGTGTGACCTCCCTGAGTTCTGCAATGGCACATCTGCATCTTGTCAAGAAGACTTCTTCATTCACAATGGGCATAGATGCGGAGGAAATAAGTGGGTCTGTATAGAAGGGAAGTGTCTGACTGGGAAGAAGCAATGTGCAGAAGCATTTGGTGATGGTATTTATGACAATTTGATTCTCTGTATATATGTTTTGCTGGATACTGAAAAGAAATAGATGTTAAGCTTCACTCATAATTGAATGCAGCAGAGTAAGCAAAAAATGAAAATGAAACACATTAGTTGTAACCTAGAAAATATCACATGACTGTTCATCTGTGAATTAGGTTAAATACCTAATGTGTTATTAGGACATGGATTAATATTGACACTAATGAATACTGAGCAATATTGTAAAGGTCTTTTTTTTAATTTTAAACCAAGAACATGTATTGGTACATTTTACATACAATGGTCACATTCATCACATTTATTTTGTACCTGTACACGATGCATCTTGGTTCTCCCCCCTCTTCCCCGCCCCTCCCCTCTGTTCCCTCCCTCCCTATTTACAGCGGATTTATTCATCATTTTCCATATTTTCCCTTTCCCTTTTCTTTCCTTTGTTGCCTTTCTGCTTTTCCCCTTCTTTCTTTCTAGTACTCCTCTCCTTTGTATATTATCTCCCTTTTATATAATATCTATTATACCTCTTTGTCTTATTTACAGTTATGGTTTCTCATATCAGAGAAACAATTCGATGTGTACTCATGAGTGTCTGATTTATTTCACTTAAAAGTATGTTCTCAAGGAACATCCATTTATATATGAATCACTCTAGTTTATCCTTTTTTATGGCAATGTAGTACTCCATTGTGTAGAAAAACCACACTTTCTTTAGCCATTCATTAGTTGTTGGGCATTTAGGTTGTTTCCAAGACTTAGCTATTACAAATTGTGTTGCTATGAACATGGTGGTGCATACGTCCTTGTGGTATGATGATTTTAATTCTTCTGGGAAGATCCCCAGTAGGGGAATAGCTGGGTCAAATGGAACCTCCAGTTGTAGTTTTTTTGAGGAATCTCCATATTGATTTCCACAGTGGCTGG
>PVJO010015523.1:0-45084 GCA_004026905.1 Hystrix cristata
GAAGGCTGGAGGGCCACCTTGCCCAGCCTCTGCTCAGCCCACCGGGAAACGCACTGGTCCCGGGAGTGACGGAGGTGTCCCCCCTGGCCGACAGGTGTCTGAGGTCCCAGTTAAGGAACACCTGCTGGGCTCTGAGCTCCAGCATGAGACCCAGGGAAGCAGCCGGCCGGGGAAGGTTTTGAGAAAATCAGCCAGCCTAAGGGGAATTGCCTCGGAAGTGACATGCTCACTTCTCCCTTTAACTGTGCAATTGAAGAAAAACAAGGTGAAGCAGGAACTCACCCCCCCCGTCCCCTCCGATCGGAGCACTGCTGGGCACAGACAAAGCCAAGCCAGTCCGGAGGCCGCCCGTGTCTCGGCCCTCTGGGTCCTGCCTTGCTCTCAGCACAGCTCCGGCCCGGGGGCATCTCAGGGGCCACTTGCTAAAGCCAGTACAGCAAGAGAAGGGCCTGCACAGAGCCCTTCCCTGGACTGGGCGGAGCTGTGGAAATGCAGTGAAGAGAAGACTGGCGTGACCAGGACCTGCCTTGGGGCACGGCCACTGCCAGGAGACACCCGGGTCTCGGTGTGGCTGGCAGGCGGTGTGTGGACGGTGGGGTCAGGGAGGGCAGGGCTCGTGGCCCAGGCTTGGTCCTCTCACAGCAGGCAATGGGGTTTTAAGAGCATTCTCTCTCTGCACCCCTGGGTGTCTTCCAGTATTTGGAGGGATTGGCGAAGGTGCCTGAAGAGAAGCAACCCCGAAGGCGGCACACAGAACCCTCAGGGGCCAAGACCACTGCAAGCCCAGTACCAAGAAACCAACGCGGGCAGGCTTTGGAAGCTAAGGGAGTGGCACACTCTGCTCTGGAGCCCAAGTGGAAGCTTGGTCCTCACTTCTGGCACCTATCCATTTAGGTGGGTTTCACAGGGGAGTACCAGGGATACCTTAGCGGGGAGCGTGGGAAGGACCCCGGGTCTCCACCCCCCCCCCCCAAGGGGACTGTTAGGACCAGGTCCACAGAGCAAAGCTGCAGCAGACTCCAGGGCTCTGCCAGGATGCTCCATCGGTTACTTGGAAACTGCCCGAGTCTTGAATTATTTAACCCTCCCGAGCCTCAGTTTCCTCCACTCTGAAATGGAGACAGCCTCACTAGGTGGTCTCACTGTAAGCACACGCAAAAGACCAAGTCTCGGGTGGGGGTCCTGTGGTACCAATCGATTGACAAGGACGCGCGGCCAACCCGAGGTGTCCAGCTGTCCTGTTCAGGGATAGCTGACCTCGCCCTTTCGAAGTCCTTGTGAGCAGGGACCGGCCTCTCAGAGAATCCTGGGAGGGGAAATCTCCCCCTCTTCAAAGGCGCACCTACACGCGCGACTGTGTCCCGGTGGGGCTTCTAGGAAGGTGGAGAGAAAGCCGGCAGACCGAGTAGTGTGGTGGGGTTCAAGGCTACAGGTCCTTCCCCCGTGGACATCCGAGCCTTCCCCAGTCCCACCTGGGCCCCCATCCCAGTCTCTCCTCCAGGGTGCAGCGCGGCTGGGAAAGGTGGACCCAGCTCCTCTCCTCCATCTCAATAACGGGGTACAGAGGAGGAAGCCTAAATAAAAATAGGAAACTTAAAAAAAAATTAAAAAGCCTCATTCAGGCTGAATTACGGGTAAGAGTATTTTTTTTTAAAGCTCCGGAAATGCAAAGCTGGGGGCGGTTTCGCCGCTGTAACCCGGGCCCGGCCGCAGATCTGGTGGCTGATGTCGCCCTCACTCGGGCTGCGGACGGGGCGCAGCGGGCGGGAGGGGACCCAGGAACGTGGATCTCGGGCGGCGCGGGGCCGGAGCGCAGGATCGGGGCGCAGGATAGGCGGGCGCACGGGGCGGCGCGGCTCGGAGCGCGGGGCGGACGGAGACCCGGCCCGGGGCCCGCAGCTCCACGGGGCTCCGGGGGCGCAGCCGGGACCCCGCCGCCCGCTCGGAACCTGAAGCCTGAAGCCCGGAGCCCGACGCCAGCGCGCGCGGTACCGGCGCGGGGTGACCGTGCGCGCCCCTCCGGGCGGGAGCACACGGCACGCAAGGTCCCGAGCGCAGCCCGGGCAGGTCCGCCAGCCGTTGCGGTCCCCTCAGCCCGGCCCGGGGGCGCCCACTGCCCGGCTCGCTGGACGTGCGAGTCCCCCGGGGCCAGGGCGCACGGGCCGTGCGCGCCGCAGTCGCCCCCGAGCCGCCCCAGGGCGCAGCCGCGACCCCCGGAGCCCCGCGCAGAGCCCTCCCGCTCCCCGCGCGGCGCAGGGCGCTTACCCGGCGGGTGCGACCGCTCCGGCGAGGGCGCAGCGCGCGAGTGAGGGACGCGGAGGCGGGGCGCGCAGGGCGCCGCAGCCACAGCCCGCACGCGCCGCTTCCCGCTGGGCTTCCTCTTCTCTCGGAACAGGAAAAACAAGAGGTCCTCGCCCCAACTTCGCTCTGCCCTCGCGGCTGGAGCGGCGGCGGCCCGGGGGCCCCTGGAAGCTGCTCCTCGCCCTGTTCTGTGCAAACCAAGTCCGAGAGTCCGTAGAGCTCCACATTCACCCACCAGAGCGTTACACCGGGGAGGAAGCTAGAGGGGTGACTGCGGACCGGGCGCCAGTGCAGGCAGCCGGCCAAGGGGGAGTCGGAGAGGGCCCCAGGGCGCAAAGTCCCTTAAGAGCATGGGGTGAGAGCTGTGTGTGGTGGCCCACACCTGTAATGGCAGCACTTGGGAAGCTGAGGCAGGAGGATCCTTGCAAGTGCAGGGCCAGCCTGGACTATATAGCAAGACCCTGTCTCAAAAAAAAAATAAAATAAAATAGAAAGGGCACAGGGTGAGGGGCGAATCTCTATGCTACTGTAGTGGCCTCACCGCCTTCTGCGATGAGGTGGGCACGAGCCAGGCAACTGGTATCCAATGATGGTTTCAACAGCCCGACCCTCTTCAGTCTGGCCGGGGAGGTAAAGAAGTTGTTGTTACTATATTATTCATTTTGCAGCACTGGGAATTGAACTGAAATCCTTGAGCGTGCTAAGCACGGGCCCTAAAGCGGCTGTTGTTGCCGTGGACAGATGAGGGTCTGAGGCTGGAGATCAAGGAGCTCTTTATGCCAGGCCCGCTCTGGCTGGCACTGGCTTCAGAGGCAGTGCTCTTCCTGGCCGGGAGAGGGGCGGGCTTTGGGAAGACAGGGCAGGTGGCTGCAACGTCCCTCTGTCCTTCGCTCTCAGCGTCAGGCTGCAGGATTGGATTTGGCGGGCAGCTAAGAGGAGCCACAGGTCCCTTTGGGGGAACACTGGGTGCAGCCCAAGGATGCAGCCTAATGCCCTTCCGGGGCTCACAGCCTCCCCCGACTTCAGGCTCTGCCCCCCGGGCCATGGCAGAGGTCTCCGCCCAGGCCAAGGAGATCCTGGCCACAGCCAGAAGGGGAAGAAAGGGAGCCAAAATGTGATGGCTGAGATTCCCTAGCACCTGTCCGCAGCCCTGCTGTGTCTGGGTTGCAATTAATTTATTTTATTTATTTATTTATTTATTTATTGTTTTTTGAGACAAGGTCTCACTGTGTAGCTAGCCCAGGCTGGCCTGGAATTTGCAGTGATCCTCCTGCCTCAGCCTCCCAAGTGCTGGGATCACAGGTGTACACCACCGCACCCCACTTCTGGGTTGCAATTTGAACACTCACTCTGGTTTTCAGAGTTCCTTGTGTGCAGCAGCCGGAGGAGGAATGCTTTGCAACTTCCAAAAGACAATGATTCAGACTGTGCCTCTCACTAGGGAAGATGCTGGCCCGGGCGGTGTGCTGAGTGCCCAGACAGCCTTCACGTGGGTCCTCATCGACCCACCTCAGCCCAGTGATGTGAATGTCATTAAACACCATCACTCCAGTTTCGGGTTACGAAAGCCACGGTTCGGGGGTTGAAGGATTTTGGGGAGACCTCAGGTTCAGTAAGTGTCCAACTTCCGGATCCTCTCTCCTTTCACCCCACTGTGCTGTGGCTGCTAAGAAGTTTGTTTCCTGAAAACCTGGGACACTTGCTTTCTGAGCCCCTAACCCCAAGGATTTACTGTGCCCACTTTTTTTGCCTGGGGTGCCAGGAAGCTCAAATTAAATTTAACGTCCAAAATCAGTTTTCGTTCCTCAAGTTCCTGATAGAGTTGCCTCTGCCTTCCCCTCTCTAGTTTCTGAGCTCTCTCGATCTATTTTTAACTGTTGTCATGTGTGTTTTGGAGGAAGCTACCTCAAGTTCCCTTTCAACTGTAAATAAACTGAAGCCGTTCTGATGGTGGATTTACAGCCATCCTAAGAGGGAAGGCTAAACGTGCTGCCCCCCTCTCCGAGATGAGTCCTGGGGGGTGACGCCTGGGCTCCAGCTGTGGACGGGAAAGGGGGGCTGATCAGCGGGGTGCAGGCCCGCTGGGGACCGTGGCCTCTGTTCCCGGAACCGTGCCCTGCAGAACTTCCCCCGGGGCCACCAACTTCCGCAGCCTCTCGCCCAGGCAGCAGCGCGCATCTTTGCTGCATTCAAACCCGAGTGACTTCGCCCCCAACGCCCACGCACCCACACGAAGGGTTATCTGGGGACAGTACAGCACAGAGGGAGCGCGTACAATAGCCCTTGTCCTGGAGCAGCTCCGGACACCTGCGCCCACACCCTGCCATGCAGAAGGCTGCCCGCCTCCAAATCGTCTCCTAGGAAGGGCAGAAACAAGCGGCTCAAGACCTGACCCTTTGGCACTGACCAAGGAAAGCGTGGTGAACAGCCTGGCGCTGCCTGGGTCAGCCCTGCGACCTCACCTTGATGATGTACCTCACCGTGCCTCCTTTTCCCCATCTGCAGTATGGAGATATTAACAATAGTGCTCGGCCTTTAGAACTCTGGTTAGGATTAAATGACTCGATCCATGTAAAACGCTTATACCATAAACCATCGTGGTGGTGCACACCTGTAATCCCGGCACTTGCGAGGCTGAGGCAGGAGGATCACTGTGAGTTTGAGGCCAGCCTGGGTGAGATAGCGAGACCCTGTCTCCATCAGTCAATGTATGCTTATAGCAGTGCCTGATATGGAGTGAACCCCCAGAAAATGTTTAAGTTATCATTCTAGTTCTTCTACAACACTCCTTGGGCTTTGTGGGACCAGATACCTTAGATCTAGAACAGAATGTTCCGCAACAGCAATGGAAGATGGTGACACATTAGTATACTGCAGATCCACTCCGCAGGTCCAGTTTAAAAACAAAACAGAGTTGGGACTGGGGTGCAGCTCAGTGGTAGAGCATGTGCTTAGGAGGCACAAGGTTCCACCTGGGTTCAGTTTTGAGACAGGGTCTCGCTAAGTGACAAAGTTCCCAGCTGGTTACAAGCATGATCCTCCTGCCTCAGCCCCACATTTCAACACAGTCAGAAGCAGCTGCCCTGGACCACATAATTGTGATGGCTAAGACGGCAGAGGAGAAGGTTCGAGATGAAACCAAGGTCAGGCACAATTCTGGGGAAGTCTGACTTGCAGCAACCGGACTCAAAGGGGCGCTGAAAGCTGGCCAGGTAGGAGCCGGATTCTGGCCCACTGAGCCGGGGGCGGGGGGGTCTCAGAGGGAAGGGTCTGTGGGGTTTGATGCTGGAGCCAGGCATCTGGGGCCAGGACAGTGATGACCGGGTCTCCAGACATCCTGCAAATCCTTTTTGGGAAACACATTCTCAAAACCCAGGCCAGCTAGGTTCAGATCCCAGCCCAGCACCTACAGCTGTGCAACCTTGGGCGTCCCCTCAGCCTTGGCTTCCCACCTGGCACAGGAGAATGATAATGTGCTTCCTGCCCTGGGGCAGGGTGAGGCTGAGATGAACCCACAGTCCCGTTCCTAGCTTCAAGCCCAGGCAACAGAGTTTGGCTTTTGGAAACATCCTGTAGTAAGCCAAGCATGGTGATGCCTGCCTGTAATCCCAGCACTCTGGGAGGCTGAGGCTGGAGGATCACAAATTTGAACCCGGCCTGCGCAACTTAGTGATTTATCAAGGCCCTGTCTCAAAATAAAAAATAAAAAGGGCTGGAGATGTAGCTCCGTGAAATGGGAAGGGAAACAAGGGAGGGGGCAAGGGAAAGGAATGGAGGGACAAGAAAAAAAAAAAGAATAGAAAGAGCTGTAGCTCAGTAAGAATGCTAGTATGGAAAAATAAAATCCTATAATAATCTTCCTAGTCCAGGGGATCGGGGAGCTGGGGCGGGGAGCTGGGGCGGGGAGCCATAGGGGAGGAGGGCAGGCAGAGTTCCGGGGTCAGGGTTTGGGATCAGCCTCACACCTGTGTCCCCGGGGAGCAACCCTGTGGGCAGCCAGCTTGGTGCAGAGGGCTCTGGGTGGGGGACTCTGGAGCGTGTATCCAGCCAGGAAGAGAAACTTTGAGGAATGAAATAAGATACAGTGTCACTGAGTAGATACTGGGCAGACCAGGAGGGCAGAGCCGGGGCCTCCGGGGGAGGGTGACCCGGAGTCCGGAGGCCTCTCTGAGGTCAGGTCGTGGGCCAGCGCAGTGACCCAAGGGTGCCCATGTCCATGGGGTGTCGAAGGCGCCAGCATCCCCGGGGGCAGCAAGGAGGCTGGAGGGGACACTGAGCATTTGAGATCTGGCTCCAGGAGCGCCAGGAAGCGGGAGGGAGGGGTCTAAACTCAGCTAGCCGCCTGGCTGTACTTTACATGTTAAAAAGTCCTCAGACAGAGCCAGGCAGGGACAGTGGGAGGCTGAACCCACCCCAGGCAGTTGCTTTTAGTTAAAAGCAAGATTGTCTCGAAATTAAAAATTTACAATTGGCTCAGGCTGTGGCATAGTGGGTTCAATTCCCACTATCATAAAAAAAAAGTCCACAGTATAAATACCTACACAGCACACAGCCGAGGACCGCGTAATGACATTTTGGTCAGCGACAGGCCAGACATACAATAGTGGTCCCATAAGAGAATGACAATTTAGCCAGGCGAGGTGGCACACGCCTGTAATCCCAGCACTCAACAAGCCAAGGAAGAAGGATTACGGTGAATTCGAGGCCTGCCTGGACTACATAGTGAGACCCTGTCTCAAAAAAGAGAGAAAAACAACAGAAAGAATATGACAGAGTTGAAAAATCCTGATCGCTGGCGACATCCCACCATAGTAATGTACTACGACACTTTCCTCCTGTGCTCATGGTGAAGCTGCACACAGAAGCCTGCTCTGCTGCCAGCCACATACGAGTGACCTCAGCGACAGTCCTGGGGCTCCTCAGGGCTCCTGGGGAAGTGGCCCTTCCTAAAGCTGGGTGGGAAGCAGACTCTGGGTCGCCAGGACATCTTCCAGTGCAAACAGACAGGTCTTCTGCTAACTGCTGTCACTTGCTGCCCTCAAGGAGGAGAAGCCTAATTCTCCAGCCCCAGCGTGGCCACACCCAGGGACTTCCTTCCAGAGAGTGCACAGGGCAGATGAAGAGGAGAAGGAGAAGGAGACGAGAAAGAGGAGGAAGAAGAAAAGAAGAGGAAGGAGGAGGAGGAGGAGGAGGAGAAAGAGAAGTTGCAGGACTGAAGGAGAAGAGGAGGAGGAAGGGAAGGAGGGAGGAGGATAATAATATGAATAAGAATAATAAGAAGTGGGTGTGATGGTACATGCCTATAATCCCAGCACTTGGGAGGATTGAGGCAGAATGATCACCAAAAGTTCAAGACCAGCCTGGGCTACATAGCAAGGCGCTGTCTCAAAAAACAAAACAAAAAAAGAACAACAACAACAACAACAACAAAAAACAAGGATAATAAGAAGTTGAAACTCCTGCCCCAAAGGAGGTGGAGAACGCCTCCTCGTTGTCCACCTTGGGCCCTCGGCTCTGTCACTCTGGGACCTCCCCTGTCTGGCCCGACCCCACAGAGGGACGAGAACCCAGGCAAGCAGTTGGCACCAGGGACGACTCTGTAGATGGCAGGACCTGGCCCTGGCACTGCGATCCAGGCCCCTGCACAGTGGCCAGAGCCTGGTGCGCTGAGGATGCTGGTCCTGTGTCCACGTGGCCACACCACAGTCTCCAGCATCTGGCCTGTGGGCCCAGCTCACCCTGAGCCCTGCCCAAACTGACCAGGGTGGCCTGGCCAGTGACATCCCAGGAACATGAGAGAAAGAGACCGAGAGTGGACGGAGAGTACATGCAGGAGGAGAGGATGCCAGTGCCTGGCCGGCTCCCGGTCGTATCTTTCCGAGGTCTGTGTATTCTTGCTCTTGCGTCAGTGGCGTTGCCCATACCCCCAGGGCTTAGTCCTGTATTCTGCTTAAACTCTGCACATGTCTGTTTCCTGGGGCTGCTGTGGCCAGTCCCCACGTACTGGATGATTTAAAACAAAAGAAAGACCAGGCGTTGTGGCACGTGCCCATAATTCCAGCACTAAGAGAGACGGAGGAGGGAGGATCACATGTTTTTTTCTTTTTTCTTTTTTTCTTTTCTTTTCTTTTTTTTTTTTTTTTGGTGCTGGGGATCAAATTCAGGGCCTTGTGCTTGCAAGGCAAGCACTCTAACCACTGAACTAAATCCCCGGCCCTTGTTTTTATTTTTTCAAGATGGGTTCTCACAAATAGTTCAGGCTGGCCTTGGACTCACTAGCCCAGGCTGCCCTTGAACTTGGCAGCAATCCTCCTGCCTCAGCCTCCCATGTGCTGGGATTATAGGCATGTGCCACTATGCCCAATTTTGCAAGTTTGAGTCTTGCCAGGGCAGTTTAGGGAGACCTTGCCTTAAAAAAAAAGTTTCTCCTTTTACATCTTCAAGAGTTCTTATTCTATTCTCTAGTAGATTTAATGTTTCTATTTTAATGTTTAGATCTTTGACACATTTTGATTTTAATTTAGTACATGGTGAGAGAAATGTATCTAAGTTTTAGTTTTCAGCATGTGGCAAGTCAATTTTTCAGCACCATTTGTTAAAGAGGCTATCTTGGACTGGGGATTTAGCTCAGCCGTTAAAGTGCTTGCCTACCAAGCACAAGGCCCTGAGTTCGAGCCCCAGTACCCAAAAAAAGAAAAAGAGGCTATCTTTCTTCCGGTGAGGGTATTTGGCTCCTTTGTTGAAGATGAGGTATTTGAGTATGTTTGGAGTTGTTTCTGCATCTTCTAACCTGTTCCAGTGATTCTTGGTCTGTCTTTTTGCCAGTACCATGCTGTTTTTCTCACAGTAGCTTTATAGTATAGTTTCAGGTCGGGGATTGTGATGCCCCCTGCCTTGCCCCTGTTGTTTAGGATTGTTTTTGCTATTCTTGGGCTCTTCTGGTTCCAGACGAAATTCATGATTGTTCTTTCTAATTCTGTGAAGTATGTTAATAGTATTTTGATTGGAATTGCATTAAATCTGTATAGTAATTTAGGAAGTATGGCCATTTTCACTATGTTGGTTCTTCCTACCCAGGAACATGGTATAGCTTTCCATTTTCTGATATCCCTTTCAATTTCCTTTTAGAGTACTATAGTTTTCCATATAAAGATCTTTTACTTTCTTTGTTAGATAGATTCCTAAGTATTTCATTTTTTTTGATGTGATTGTGAAAGGCTTTTGCACAACAAAAGAAATCACCAATAGAGCAGGGCAAAAACCCACAGACTGGGAAAAAATTTTTGCCAGCTATTCCTCAGACAAAGGTCTAACATCTAGAATATACAAAGAACTAAAAAAAAAAAACAAAACAAAAACCAAACCTCCCAAATTTAAAGACCCAATCCAAAAATGGGCATCTAAAATGAATAAACGTTTCTCAGATGAAGAAATAAAAATGGCAAATACATGAAAAAGTGTTCAACATCACTAGTCATTCGAGAGATACAAATCAAAATAACACTAAGACTCCATCTCACTGCAGAAAGAACAGCAATTACCAAAAAAAATCAACCAATAACAAGTGCTGGCGGGGCTTCGGGGAAAAAGAACTCTCCGCCACTGTTGGTGGGAATGTAGACTGGTCCAGCCACTGAGAAAATCAGAGTGGAGAGTCCTCAAAAAACTACAACTGGAGGTTCCATTTGACCCGGCTATTCCTCTGCTGGGTATCTTCCCAGAAGAATTAAAAACCTCATACCACAGCAATATATGCACAACCATGTTCATAGCAAACACAATTTGTAATAGCTAAGTCTTGGAAACAACCTAAATGCTCAACGAGCAATGGATGGCTAAAGAAGATATGGTTTTTCCACACAATAGAGTACTACTCTGCCATAAAAAAGGATAAACTAGAGACATTTATAAGTAAATGGATGTATCTTGAGAACATACTCTTAAGTGAAATAAATCAGACACTCATGAATAGACATCAAATTGTTTCTCTGATATGAGAAACCATAAGTGCAAATAAGGACAAAGAGTTGTAATAGATATTATATAAAAGGAAGCTAATATTCAAAAGAGAGGAGAACTAGAAAGGGAGAAGGGGGAAAAGTAGGAAGGGATAAAGGAAAGAAAGAAGAAAGGGAAAAATTGGAAATATATAAATAAACCTGCTGTAAATAGGGAAGGGGGAGCAGAAGGGAGGGGTGGGGAAGGGGGGGAACCAAGATACATCACCATGTAAATAACCATGACTAATGTGATCATTATGTATACAATGTACCAATACATGTTCTTGGTAAAAAATAAAATAAAAAAATTTTTTAAAAGGTTGGAGATGTAGCTCAGTGGTAGAGCACCCCTGGGTTTAAAACCCAGTACTAAAAATAAATAAAAATTATGAAAGAAAGAAGGAAGAAAAAAATCATTCATTCATTCATTTATTTGTTTATTTTTGAGACAGGGTCTTGCTCTGTACTGCAGGCTGACCTTGAACCCATGGCAATTCTCCTGCCTCAGCCTCTCAAATGCTGAGATTACGGGCGTGTGCCACCACACTCCATAGAAAAGTTTATAACAGATCATTTTAAACCAAAAAAATCCGCAATCCTACAGATACTGGTACCAGCAGCAGGGTGTTACAGAAGCAGTTTCGGAAAGTGTGACACCAGCTGATGTGTTCCAACCCAGGAGGCCGGGACTGGTTCTAACTGAGGCTCTGTCCTTGTTACATGGTAGCAACGGGGCTGCTATTAGCGGAGGCCTCCCAGGTTCAAGCCCAAGCATTAGAAACTTGGTAGTGAGTTGTCCCGGCCATCATGAAACGCGAGTTACTTTCTGCAAGTCTGTTCAAGATTAGGAAAAAGCACCCTGTCTGGTGCCCCGAACCTGTATCCCTTGCAGTCTAGGAGGCCGAGGCAGGAGGATCACAAGTCCAAGCCCAAACTGGGCAATTTAGCAATATGGCAAGACTCTATCTCAGAAAAGAAACAAAAACAAACTAGGACAAAGCAAAGCAAATATCTAATTTTGTTAAAGGAAATTTTTTTTTTTTTTTTGAGACAGGGTCTTGCCATGTTGTTCGGGCTGGGCTTGAACTTACTATGCAGCTCAGGCTGGCTCCAAACTCCCCCAAATCCTCCTGGCTCAGCCTCCCAAGCACTAGGAGTACAGGTGTGCACCACCATGCATGGTGGGAAATTCTTTTTTCCTAGTCAGTGATCACCAAGGTCAGATGTATTAGTATTCTCTAGAGAAACAGATACAATGGTAGATATATGAATATTTGAGAACTTACAATTTGGCTTCCTTGGGCTTCTTACAAGTCAGGCGTGGAAGCGTGCAGAGGGTCCGTCTGCAAGCTGGAGATCCGGAGGGCCCAGCAGAAGGTCTGGAGGCCCGAAGGATCCAGGCGAAGGTCTGGAGGGTCCAGGCGAAGGTCTAGAGGTCCGAAGTATCCAGGTGAAGGTCTGGAGCTCCTCCAAAGGAAGTGAAACCAATCCAAAGAAACCGGCCGGCCCAGATCCCTCTTCATTTCCCCTTTATACCATCTAGAGAATGGGCCGCCCTAGGGTGGATCTTCTACACCCTGGGGTGTAGAATTGCTAAACCAATTTAGCTAAACTTCTCTTACAAGTTGACACAATCAATCAACCATCACATCAGATAATTATGAATTGGCTGTGGAGTTGTAGCCACATTTTTTCCCCCAGGTCCTTTCTACTGAGCCACCCAGTCCCTGAAGTCCTTTTTGGTCGTGACCCGCACTGTCGGCCGAGCTGAACAGGGCAGAGGAGCGAGGGAGGATGAAAGAAGAGAGTTACACAGGACAGCTGGGACCGGGTGGAGCCATCAGCCTGATGAGCAGAATGGCCGCCCCTGCAAAGCGCAATCTTTATTTATAGGCCTCAGCGCAATCTTCACTTACAGGCTTCAACTGGGCATAATATAAAAGGAACGTGCTGAGTCATTTGAAACGAAGGTAAACAACTTGCAAAACATAATCAGAAGGCCACGTCAGCTTGTGGTATTATCAAGAACTAGCAATACAGAATGGGAAATGGGTACAGAATAAGCTTTTGACCTGGGGCCCTGCCAGCCAGACCTGTTACTCTGCAAACCCAGTATGAACAAACCTTCTTCCCTCAGGACCCTGTTCACTAAGACTACAGGCAAGGAGCTGAGGAGCATTTCCTTAGAATGCTCCCCACCTAACCAGGAGAAGGTAATCTGGGGAAATGGGGGAGCACACAGTGTAATGCCGACGTCTTTCTATGATCCCCCGCGGGTGGGTGCAAAGTTGTTGGCTCCAGACACTTTTTTATTTTATTTTTTACTTTGAGACAGGGTCTTGCTAAGTTACTAAATTGCCCAGGCTAGGCTCAAACTTGAGATCCCCCTGCCTCAGCCTCTGAGTGCCAGGATCACAGGTGTGCACCATCATGCCTGGTTTGTATCCCTGTTATTCGCCACACCCTAATTATAACCCTAAAGTTGGCACACTGTGCACCTGGCAACTGCAGCAGGGACAGCTGGGAAGGGCCGCCAGCTGAGCAAAGGTAACCTCTGGTCCGCCTCCTGCCAGGCAGATGCGATAGTGCCTCCATCGCCACCCTGCAGGTAACTGTAGGGCCTGATGAGGCTGCATATGTGCAGAACTGCCAGAGGCAGCGACACGGGCGATGGCATTCTCCCGGCTTGAGGAGCATCTGTGGGCCCAAGTCCCAGCTCCCAGGAGCTGGTTCCAGAGGCAGCCTTGGGTCGTCCCAGATGAAGCCTTCCTGGGACACTCGACAGAACAGCAGGTACCTTCCCGGGGACCAAGACTGGGTGGCCACGACACTCATCCGCAGAGCCCAGGGAGGGACTGGCAGGGCAAAGGCCATGTGACAGCCTGTCCCTAATGCTCTCGATTGGGCTGTGTGCTTGGGGCGCAGCTTCTGCGTCTGTTTCCAGATCGGGTGTGGTGGGAGAGGGTGGGGATCTGTCAATCGAGGGGTCCTGGGAGCCACTTTCGAAGAGACCCGGGTGAAACAGAGGGGCTTGCTGGCGGGTGGGGGTGCGGCTCTCAGAGTGGGGCCCGGGATGCTGCGGCAGCGGAGGACCAGACTAAGCAAGGGCCACTGGAATTGGATACCTGGGAAATGCCACCAGAGGTGACAAGAGCGTGTGTGTGCTGTGTGGGACGGGACAGGTGACCTAGAGTGCCCGCTGCTGGCCTTTAAGCATCAGGCTGTCGGCCTGGCCCCTTCTGCTGCCGTGAGGGCGGGTGCCCTGCTGACCCCTGGGCGGCAGCCATCGCTGACTGGACAGGGAGGCTGTGATCCAGAGGGGCGGTCAAGTCTTCCCCAGGAAGGTGGGATACAGGGCACAAGGCGACAGGTGGGCGGCACCAAGAACTCGCCAGGGCCCGCCTGCCTCTGTCCTCCTAAAGCCCAGACCCATTTCCAGGCCTGAAGATCGGCCTGTACATGTGATACTTTAAAGTGCTTGTGTGCTTTTTGTCCTTTTCCTGGCATACGGCTCCTAATATCTCCGGGCTGTCGTCTGCTCAGGGCCTTTGCACAGGCCGCGCCCTCTGCCCGGGTGCCCTGCCCACCTCCCTTCAGTCACATGTGTGTGCACACACTTGCATACACGCACGTGCACTTTCTGCACCTGGCTCACTTGGTTGAGTGAGGGCCTGTCGCAGGTGTTGCTGGCCTCGCCCCTGGTCCAAAGGGGCCCCATCTTTGCCCCAGGCTGTGTCTTTCTGGTCAGTAGGTCAGTTAGTCAGTCAGTTACAGCTCTCAGTGCACTCAGCAACTGTTGGCTGTTGTCTCAGCTGCTCCCTGCCCCAGGGACTCAGCCAGGTCTCAGGTCACCAGCCCTGTGTCTGGCACCTGGGGGGCAGGTATAAGGAGCAGGTAGATTGCTGTAGTAATGAATAAGTGAATGAACAAATGATGTGGGTATGAATGGATGAGGCCATGCTTTGGCCAGAGGAAGTGGGGGCTGTAGCTGAAGAAGAGGAAGGACGAAGCCTCCCAGCCAGGGTGGGGACAGCATCTTTATGTCCCTCAGGCTGCACCATCGATCCAGCAACCTTGCCTGGCCCAACAGTCTCAGAGAGGGAAGGAGGTTGGACTTGCTTTGCATAGTGGCCCCACTGTCCCTATGTCACTGAGTGTGTCTGACCCCCTCTTCCTCCCACTCCACCTGCTCTGATGAAAGAGCTATGGGCAACATTCGTTGGAGAGAAAAACAGGAAGTGGAGCCCAGAGCAGGGCTGCAGACCTCCCTGTGAGGTGGCAGCCCCTGCCACACAGCCTGCAGGAAAGTGCTGGTCGGGGGCAGCCCCAGCCTGAGTGCGGGGTGCAGCGGTGAGGGGAAAGGTGGGCACAGACATTGACCCTGGGGCTTGACCTGGGCCCCAGACGTCCCCCTGTGCCCTGCATCTTGGGTCTTCGCTTCTCCCAGCTCCCGTGGTGGAGGTGATTCCCGGTTCCACAGATGAGCAGACAGACACAGGGAAGTAGGCAACACGGCTGAGACCCCACAACCTTTCCCACGGCTGGGCCCCGGCACCTCGGCTCTTAGGCTCGGATTTCTATTCGTGGGCTGTTTTGTTCTAGGCCTTTGATCAGGGCATGCAGCTGCAGGGGCAGGGCAGGGGCTGTTCTGGTTCCTTCCTGTCAGCACTTGGAGTCTGGATCCAGGTGGGGACCTCGGGACCCGGAGACTGTCCCTGAGACTCGGGTGTCCTGGTTCTGTTGGACAAGCAGCGAAGGGTGTCGGGGAGGGGAAGTCACCCAGCTGGGGCACGGAGGTGAGGCGAGACACCGACCTGGGCTCAGTGTGACCTCAACAGCTGGGCGACCCAAGCCCAGGGCTCCTTCAGCCCGGGCCTGGGCCTCATACACTGAGACCCCTCCAGACCCAGCCCTCCCGGTTGTGGAGGCCCTGTGCCGCTGTATAAGAGGCACAGAACCGCCGGGACCCCAGGGCTCCGAAGGGTTGTGCCTGTGTCGGGACAAGTAGGATCCTGGGGACCCTCCCTGCAGGTCCAGCTGCCAGGCTTGGCCCTGCCCAGCGCCCCGGGGGCCCCCTGCCACCCATGCCCCCACACCTCACCTCCCCTTTGTTACCCACTGGCACATCCTGACCACCTGTGAAACCCCTGGGGACCCCCACATTCCTGAGCCCCCACACTCAACACATCTCAAACAGAGCTTCCAGGGTCACCCATCTGGGCCACCTCCTCAGGAAGGTTCTGCTGCCCGGTCAGTCCCCAAGGCTAAAACCGGGGTGCCACATGCCCCCCGAGATGGGCCTCAGCCTCCAGTCCCTAGCCACACCCATACAAACTGTGTGCAGTGGTGCACGCCTGTAATCCTAGCTACTCAGGAGGCTGAGGCAGGAGGATGGCAAGTTCAAGGCTAGCCGGGGCAACTTAGTGGGACCCTGTCTCAAAATTTTCAAATAATTTTTTTTTGTGTGCTGGCGATGGAACTCAGGGCCTTGTGCTTGTTAGGCAAGCGCTCTAACCACTGAGCTAAATCCCCAGCCTAAAAGGATAATTTTTTAAAAGGCTGGGAATGTAGCTCAGTAGTGTCCATGGGTTCAATCCTAGTACTGAAAAGGAAGAAGGAACAATAGTGACAAGTTAGTATGTGTAAAGGGCTCAAAGTAGCACCTGCCTTTGGTGAGAACGCAATAGGCCCATTTTGATTGTTGTCATCGTCATTATCTTTGAATGAGGATATTTTGAGACAAGGTCTCATGGTGTAGCCCAGGCTGGCCTCAAACTCTCAGTGATCCTCCTGCCTCAGCCCCCCAAGTGCCAGACTCACAGGTGTGCGCCGCCACACCCGGCTCATCATTGTTATCTAATCAGCCTCACGAGATCAACCGCGGGGGAGGAGGCTGAGGCAGAGAGAGGAGAAGCTACTGGCCTCATTTACCCAGCACCGGGGTGCTGAACAGGGACCAGGGCAGGAAGATCTCAGTCTCCTCTGGTCTGAGATTGCTTTGGACGCCCCCAACCCCCTGACCCCTGGGGGGGGGGTGGCTGCCCCTGGGACAGGAGGAGGGGACAGTCGCCACCACGGAGCCCCGCGGGCTCTAGGCACCTGCAGGCCGGCGCTGTGCCTCGGGCTTGGCTCCGGGAGCACCAGCGCCCCCTGGTGGCCATGTGAGGCGAAGACGCGTCGCGATTCCCACCGCAGAATCCACCTTTCTGCCAGCTCCACCAGGGATCCGGGTGGGCACAAAGGCTTGGTGCTTGCTGTCCCTGGGCTGCTGATGGCCCTTTTGGCAGGTGTTCCTTTCTTCCTTCCTGGGCAGCAAGCAGTGGGCCATCCCAGAGTCGCCTCCCTCTTTGTGTGCAGGGCAGCCACCCAGGGTCCCTGCGGCCTCCCTGCCCGCTGCCTGCAGCCCCGCAGGTGTCCCCGGCCGAGCACGGATGCCCCTTTTCGTGGAATCTGCCCCGACCTGGCTCCCCACCCGCCCCGAGCCGCCCTCGCCCGCTTGCTTCCTGAGCAGGTGAAAGTGGTCCCTCTTCCCACCGCGGTCAAACAGAAACCCGCCTCAGGGCTCACTTCCCTCTCTGCAGGTTTGTCGCCGGAGTCCCTCGGTCCTTGAGACCATTCGGGGGCAGGGCTGCAGCTTCACTTGTTCACCGGATGCACTATCGAGTGCCATGGTGACATATGATACGTGGGAAAAGGACGGCAGGGAAAGAAAAGAAAGTGGGTCTCAGGTAATGTGGGGGGCACTGGCGATGGAACCCAGGGCCTCCCACAAGGTAAGCACACGCTGCCCCTGAGCGCCATCGATGTGAAAGCTGAAGGGTGGTACTGAGTATACAGCACTGCGAAGGGGAGTACAGAGCGCACAGCCCCATGAGCTGGGAGGGAAGCAGCCATGCGCTGTTTCAGAGGGAAACGGGCAGGAAGGGGAAAAGCCTGGGAGGGAGCTCTGGGTGGCTGACGGGGGGACAGGGAGGGGTCTGGGGTCCATGGGCCAATACAGCTGCCTTCTCTCGCCTGGCCACTTTAAACATCCAAAGGAACCAGCCAACTCCTGACTGTTCCAAACTTGTTGTTCCACAGTTGTGAGCCAGGCAAATAAACGGGAAGGACTGGAAAACTCCCCGGCCTGGAGTAGGGACGGTCATGCCTCACACTCACTGGGCTCAGGGTGCCATCCTAATACGCAGGTACCGTGAGCCTGTTCCCCCGCACAGGGGTCCTCCATGTCCCTCTGTGGCCATTTCCATGTCACAGCAAGAGAGAAAGGAGCCAAAGGGTCAGAGAGGGGACACAGGACCCTCCCTGGTCCTGTCTTGGTCAAGAAACTGCAGGGGGCTGGGATGTGGTAGCATATGCTTGTAATCCCAGCACCACTGGAGGCTGAGGCAGGAGGATGGAAAGTTTGAGACCAGTCTAGGCAATTTAGGGAGACCCAGTCTTTAAAAAAAATATTGTAAAAGGCTGTAGCTTAGTGCAAAGGCCCTGAGTTCAATTCCCAGTAGAAAATAAAAGAAAGAAAGGATATAAAAGAAGCGAGATTGGCTCTATAGCATACATGGCTTGGTACAAAACAAAAACACAGGCCCTTGCTCAAAAAGTACTAAGGAAAGCTGGATATGGTGGCACATGTCTATCATCCCAGCTCTTGGGAGGCTGAGGCAGGAGGATCACCACAGGTTCAAGGCCAGCCTGGGCTACATAGACCCTGTCTCAAAACACCAAGAATCTCAAGATGGTGACAGCAGCACACTGACCCCTTGTGGACCATGAAGCCTGGTGGTAGGGACAGGGAAGGACTGGCGGTTGGGGCCTCTCCTGGGTCCCCAGTGTCTTGAGTGTGGCCATTTGCGTGTTGGTGCCTTTGCTCTCCCACTTAGCGACCCCTGCTGGCCCTCCTGGTCCAGACACCGGGGCTCAGGGCTGCGTGGCAGAAGCTCCTGGGCCTCAGATGGCCGAGCCAGAATGCAGGGGCGGGAGCTGCTGGCCGGGTTGGGTGAGTCCCAATGGCCATAAGCCAAGGTGCCTCGCTCTTCTCACCGCCCAAACTCCTGCCCCTAAGCCCACAATCCCAGGACCTTGCAAGGGGACCAAGTGACACTTCCTGGGCCGCCTCCCCTACACAGGCCGTTGGCACAGGGAGCCGGGCCACACCCTGGAGACAGTCCGGATGCTCAGAAGGGTGCCCATGAGCTCCGAGTTCCCCCTCACACCCAGGACTTCTAGGACTCAGCTCCATCCTGCACAGCCTGGAGCCGAGCACTCCTTGCCCACTGCAATAAAGCCTAAATCTCCAACAGCAGGAGCTTGCCTGGGAAAGTTCTGGTGCCAAAATCAATTTTTTTTTGGTTTTGTTTTTTGTTTTTGTTTTTTTGGTGCCAGGGATCAAACTCAGGGCCTTGCGCTTGCTAGGCACACACTCTAACCCCAGCCAGCTAAATCCCCAGCCCCCAAATCATCTAGAAGAGTATTTAATGATGAAGACAAATGGCCTGGGTGTGAGACTTTTTTTCAAAAGTTGGCTTAAAAAACAGAACCAGCATGCCCAACACGGTGCCAGTTTTACTATACAAATACAAAGTCTCTGTGTCTTCATCCATTTATTCAACAAACCCTTTGCAGGCAGGCGCTCCTGAGTTCACGCCTCTCACCCACCTTGTGGGCACAGGGTTGGTGTCGGGAAGCCTGGCCTTGCCCTTGGGATGCCAAACAGGAGGAACGAAGCTGTGGCCTAGAGCCACGGGAGGAAGCCCAGTGCCACGGGGCACTGCTGGCTTCCTGGAGGAATTGGTACCCGGGCCAGACACTGAGGAGTGTCTGGGCAGTGGGGTGGGGCAGTCCTGGGGGGCATGAGAGCTTGGCCACTGTGGGGACAGTGAGTGCCAGGGCCTGGTCAGGGCCGAGTTGGGGCCTGACTCATGTAGATCTGAGAGCCACCAGAGTGGGAGCTACCTCAAGGCCAAGAGAATAATGGAGTGGTCAGAGAGGGCCTCCAGGAGGCAAGAGTGGGGCTGAGGCCCGCAGGAGGAGCTTTGGGAGGCTTTGGGGGGTGCATCCCTCATGTCTGCAAGGTAGAGAGTGACCCGGATGAGGGTCACTGCTCCAAGATGGGTGTGCTGGTGCACAACTCTGATCCCAGGACTCTGGGAAGCTGAGGCAGGAGGATCACAAATTTGAGCCCAACCTGGACACCCCAGTCTGGGCAATTTAACGACAGTGAGAACTTGTTGGAAGAAAGAAAAGAGAAACTGGAGATAGAGCTCAATGGGAAGAGCCTGGGTTCAATCCCCAGTATTACAAAACAACAACAAAATAAAATGAAAGTCATTCCATCAGAGTGAGGATGTGGATTCTTTTGGGACTCCTGTTTGCATATATAATCTGAGGCAGTTAGAACCAGCCTGTTGGTGCCATTCTTCTGGCCCGATCTACCAGTCCATGGGAGAAATAACAGGCTGGCCAGCAGGAGGTGTACATCCACCAGGCTGCCCCTTTGGGGCTGAAAGGGGCAAGGACTGATTCCCTCAGACATCTGGTCGACACAATGCTCGGGGCCAATCAGAGGCATCTGGAAAGGTGGAGCCATGAAGCCAGGAGCAGGCCTGTGGTCAGACTCAAGGTGCCCCACCTGAGTGGCACTTCTGGGGCTGTTGGTTCCAGGCACCAAGGAAGTTGCCTTTGAGGGACAGGATCCAAAACATGAAGGACCCCTGAGTATGTAATTCAGGGAAACCTTAAGTAGACCCTCTGGCTTCTACTGCTCTTAGTTGACTTTAGAAGCCACTCATTTGGGAGGCTGTACGCTGCGTAACTCATTATTACCCCGCTGGCCTGCTGGGGACTGTGCCTCCAACTCGGGGTCAGATGGTGGCTGTTGTGGTTTGTGTCTAGACGTCCCCCCAAAGCCTCATGCAGTCACAAGTGGGGTGTTTTAAGAGGTGGCTGGATCTAGAGTATGTGATCACTAAATCAGTCCACTGGTTTGGCATAGCTCTGCTGGGATCAAGGATGTGATGCTGGGATTAAGAGTGCTGGGATTAAGGGCGGGCAGCCTGGATAAGATGCAAGAGGCAGCAAGAGGCTTGTCTATTCCCATATTGCTCCCGTTGCTTACCTTGCTGCCTTCTGCCTGTCTGTCCTGCCACCCTGCCTTTACCCAAATGATTGTGGACTGAAACCTCTACAAACTGTGAGCTAAACAAACCTTTCTTCCCCTAATTTTGGGTTTCAGGTATTTTGTCTCAACAATGAGAGAAAAGTAACTAAGATAGCAGTGTTCCCGGACTACCCTTGGGACGAGAGGTTGGGTTTTGCGGAAAGCATCGGCTCTTCCCTTGGGCATGCAGATGTCCCACAGGTGCCACTTCTGCCTTCATGTGTCTGTCCCTCTGCTGTCCCAGCCTGTGGCAGACATGTTGATCACTGAGAAATGCTTTGTCTGGAACTGCATTGCAGCTGGATCTGACTCAGACTTGCTTGTTTCTCTCCTCTCCTCCTGGCTAAAGACACCGTGATGAGAGGATCTGGGCGGAATCTCATCTGGGCCACTGGAACAGTGACTGTGTGTTGTCACCACACTCCTCCTGTCCTTCTGGGTAAAGCCCTCTGCGTACCCAAGTCTCCTAAGATGGCTGCTAAGGATGTTGGACTCAGCATCTTCCAAGTTGGCTGGTTTTTTTGTTTGTTTGTTGTGGTAGTGGAGGACTGAACCCAGCACTGAGCTACATCCCCAACCCTTTTTATCTTGAGACAGGTTCTTGCTGAATTGCTAAGTTTCCCAGGCTGGGTTTGAATTTGCAATCTTCCTGCCTCAGGCTCTCAGAGTGCTAGGATTACAGATGTGCAGCTTCTTCCTCCTCTTCTGTCTCCTGAGATATTGGCTTTACTGTGTGGCAGCAGGGGTTGGGCATCACACCTCTCCCGTTTTAGAGACGAAAAAGCCGGGTGCAGCTGGATTCACTGAAGGTCCCAGCTTTATGTGGGAAGTGCCTGAGTTAGGTTTAAACGCAGGTTCTCTCCTGTGATCTCCGGTGCGTGCTCTTCACTCCCCAATCCTTCACAGCCAGCACCTGTTAGCTCCCATCATCCTCTGTGTCTATAGAACCGGCTCACTTCGTCCTACACCAGCCCCAGGGTGGGTTTATGTGAAAATAGTTCTCATACTATTTTTGGGAGGAAACGGAATTTCCTTGCCACAGGACCAAAGCAATGGGGCAAAATGACCATGGGCCAGAACGTTTGAAACTGTGAGTCAAAACAAACCTTCCTTTTTTTATGCTGATGATCTCAAGTATTTTATTACAGTAATGGAAAGCTGGCTTACACTCAGCAAGAGTAAATAATTTGTTCCAGGGGAGCTGGCAGCATCTGTCTAGAAGGACAGAATCCATCCAGTTCTCACTCTAAGGGCACATTCTGAGCACTGGGCAGCTGCTTTTCCAGAACATCTGGTTCTGGATGTGCATCTAAGTGTTACAGGAATATACCCACTTGTAAACACGCATACAATACAGGCTATGCAAGAAACCTCTGCCACTTCCAACTCCCCACCCCACTGTCTAGGGACAACTGTTCCAACTGTTGGATGAGAGTTTTCCAGGCAATACTGGCCATGTAACTGCAGGGCCTGGTGTGAAATGACAATGACAGCCCCCAGCAATACTAAGAATTTCAAAACAGTAACAGCATGACCAGAAAGCAAGACTGGAGCCCCTCTGAACATGGCGAGGGTGCCACTGCCTGGATCTTGGGCCCTGCTCTGTGGCTCACTGCTAAAATGCACCCACAAATGCATGCTGACCTCTAAACAGGCACTGCAAAGCATCCCGCAACCACTCTGAGCCCGCAACCCGCTTCTGTCATTCACAGAGAAATGACACTGTGTCCCTGTGGAAGGCGGAGTCATAGGGTATAAACGACCACGCCCACTGTACAGATGAGGAAACTGAGGACTTGTCCAAGGCCACTGTGTGAGTGGCAGATGGAGGATCAGAAGGCAAGCAGCTTGGCTTGGTGTTTGCGCACCTCACCGTCACCTGGCTGCCTCGGAGGCACAGAAGATGGGTGATGAGTCAGGTTTGAGGTTCCCTCTCCCTCCTTTTGGTACATGTCTGGCCCTGAACGGAGTGGATATGTGCAGCATTTATTATTTTGTAATTCTCATTTTTGTTAACACGTTTGTTGTACCTAATGATCACACTCCTCATGGGGAGTCGGCACAGGTACACAGCACAACTCTGTTCTTTTCTAATCCCCTTCTTGCTGCCTGCTCCTTCTCTTGATCCTTTTCCTATTTGCACAAAGTCTATTTCCTATTCTCTTTTAAAACAAATTTGCTCTTTGGATTTTTACGCTTTGGATTTTTCATATAAGCCAGGCAATATTTAAACTTGAGTGATTTATTTCACTTAACATTATGGCGTCAAGGCGCATCTATCTTCCTACAGCTGACTCAAGTTTGTCCTTCTTTATGGCAGAGTAGTTGTGTATAAATACCGTATTTTCTTTATCGGTTCGTCTGTTGATGGACATACACGTGACCTCCAAGATTTAGCTCTTCTGAGTTGTGCTGCTGTAAACGTGGGTGCGCACGATCACTGCAATATGATGTCTTTAACTCTTGGGAAGATACCTAGGAGTACCTGGGTCAAATGGCATTTCTCTTCTTAGGTTTTTGAGGAATCTGTTCCACTCTCCGTGGTGGATGGACTAGTTTACATCCCCCCAGCAGCGTCGGGGCTCCTTTTCCCTGTAGCGGTACTTACTTCATCCATCCCGCCAAGGGACACGCATGCTGCTTTCACTTGCCCCACGTAAACCTGTGGGGCCTCCTCTCCACCTGCCCGGGTGCAGTTTGGGACAAGATGGTCCCCGCTGTGCGGGCCGGAGCTTGTGAGTGACGTAGGTGGGGCCCCCCCAGCTGAGGGGAAGGTGGCGGGTGCAGGCCTGGACGAAGCCCGTGTGACAGCATTGGCAGGAGCCCGGGGGACGGTCCTGTGCTAGGGCCTGTGGGCCCCGAGCTGGGTCTCACTATATAGTTCAGACTATCCTTGAACTTGTACTGACCCTTCTGCCTCAGCCTCCCGAGTGCTGGCGATACAGATGAGCACCGCTGTGCCGGTGGAAGAGGCTAAAATTGAAAGCGCCGTGTGGGTGGCAGCAGCACCGGCTGAAAGCCCCACCGCGGAGGGCGGGCTGCCTCCCCACGTACTTGGCCCCGACAGCCTCACCACACAGGCCGCTGCCACCATGGCTGGCTGCACTCCAGGTCTGGAGGGTACGGCCCGGGGCTGAGGACGCCGCACGCTTTGGCGGTGGGGCACGAATCGAGCCGAGAGGGAGCTGAGCCTCCCGCCCTGCTGGCCGGCGTTTGCAGTGCCAGACGGCATCATGAGGCTGCCGGGGAGAGCGATCGCCAACGGTCCTGCTGCGCTAGGGGCCTCACACGTCACGCTCTTCGCAAGCCAGGCAGGACACAGGAGCGGCACTAGTGGTCTGGTGTGACCAGCCGCTTTCTGATGGAACCTGATGCCCGCTCCAAGGTAGGGGGCCTGAATTCGGAACTGGAAGCCAGGCCGGAAGTAGTGACACTGCCGCCTAAATGTTTGCCTGTGCCCACAGGTGACCACAGCTACCTGCCACAGCAAGCAGCTCTGCGATTCTCCTGCCTCAGCCTCCTGAGTGCTGGGATTACAGTGTGTACCACCATGTACTCAACTGCTGTTTGTGCTGTTCTATGACCGAGTCTGTTGTTGTAGCCTGGATTGTTGCTGTGGCCTCAAAGCCTGAAGCCCAGTTCTCAAAGGAGAAAAACTCCGAGGCTTGGGGCGCACCTGGCAGAAAGGGAAGGGGATGCAGAAACAGGAGGGTGGTGCATAGGGAGGACTGTCCTCCAAACTCTGTCCAAAGTGACTCCATCTTGGAGTGGCCCACAGCACGGCAAGGATGCCCATCACTGCACCGCACGGGGCTGAGATCGTGGAGTTTACAGTAAGGATGGCGTATGAATGGAAGACATGACCGTCGGCAATGACTCTGCTGGCTTTTGGTTCTGCTTTTTTTTTTTTTTTTTTTTTGAGGTAGGGTCTCACTATGTAGTTCTGGCTGACCTTGAACTTACTATATAGTCCAGGCTGGCCTTGAATTCAAGGTGCTCCTCCTGCCTCAGCCTCCCAAGTGGTCCTGCTTTGGTGGCTTTGATCAGTGCCCTAGAGAACCAGTAGTTTAGTGCAGGAGGGCTGGTGACTTCAGAGTTGCTGCAGCCCTCCCCATCACCCCTAATAGACTTGGTCACTCATCAAGCTGGCCCCCTCTGAGTCACTGTTTGGACTGTAGGCCTCCGTGTCTGAGGCAGACGGATTCTGTTTCTGTGAAAGTTATAGGAAAAAAGCTGACACTCAAGTTTTAATGGTGGGATCATGGGGCTTTTTCTTTTTTTGCCTACTTATATTTCTAGATTCTTTGTTATAAATATTTTGTTTTTGGAATAAAACAATAGATGACATTAATAAGTTGATGAGAGACACGCAAGGAAGGAATAGTAAGATTAACAGGTACCTAGGAGGGAATAAAGCCCCCCCCAGAACCAGCACAGCTGGGGTTCGGGGTGAAGGCCCAGGAGTGGGATCCGAGTCTCATGTTCCTGTGTGGAAGGGGACAGGACCCCAGCAAGAACCACAAGGGTCCCCTGCATCAGGGGACTGAGGCATGGTGTGCTCCCACCCACAGGCAGCTTGGTCCTGAGTCTGGGTGGGGCCTTAGCCCGGCCCCACACCTCTTCCATCCTGAGGTCTGGTTCAGCCCCTGACCCCCACTGGCCCCAGGGAGCTAAGCACAGGCTGCTGGGCCACAGTGACAGAAGCTCCCTCCTTGTGCACTGAGCTGAAGTCTAGTAGTCACCCTCCTGGATGGCTGGCCTTCTATTCCGGACACAGACCTAAGGCCAGCAGCTTAGGTGGCACATGCTTGCAATCCCGGCATTTGGGAGGCTGGGGCAGGAGGACCCCCATGAGTTCAAGGCCAGCCTGGGTTACAGAGTGAGTTCACAGCAAGACCCTGTCTCAAATCTAACCAAATCAAAACAAAGCCAAAGCCTGGCAGGAACGCAGGCCCCTCTGCCCTGCCCAAGCCTGTACTGTGCAGGCCAGTCCCCTGGGTCCTACCATAGCTCCCTGCCCAGCACTGTGACCTCTTACCTTCTCCGGCTGAGGCCTGGTATGTCCGCTCTGTGCTATATGCAGGTGCCAGCACAGGGCCCAGCTGCCAGGAGGAGCACGGGTCATCTGTCACAGGCGGACCCTTCCCAGAAGCCTGGAGCCAGGGAGCTTGGTGGCTGCTCGCTGTGCTGGGCCCATCCTTCTGCCGATGCACCTTCTTGCCCAGGCCCGGCCCGGCCTAGCATGAGTCTCCTCCACCCAGGTCAGGCCTCTGGCAGCACTGTTCTGCTCTGTGCAGGGCTGCCCTGCAGGTCTGTACTGGGGGCAGAGGGACACAGCAGGGCCACGGCGGCAGGCAAGAACAAAGACGTCACAGCCAGGTACGGGGCCAAGGTTGGCATAATTTTTGGTTTTGGTTTTTTTTTTTTGCTTTTATAAAGAAAAATAAGGTTGTGTTTTCTGTTGGGAACAAACCACGAGTAAAAGCCCCTTCCTGGGCCTGCGGGGCACTGGCCACCAGTGTGGCGTGAGCTTCCCGGGGCCACAGATGAAGGACGGTAGGGATGGGGTTTGATTTCTTTAGGAGAAACAAAAGTAGAAACCCGGACACACTCACTGTACAAAGGGACTGCGAGGTGCCGCCTCCATGTTGGAACCCCACCCTGGCAGGGGGACTCGGGGTCCGGCACCGCCCTGTGCCCCGAGGGACAGGAAGTGTGACAGCACCCACGTGACAGGAGGCACCCTGCCGGTCAGGCAGTACCTCACCCGGCAAAAGCGTAGAAAAATAAAATAAACTTTATCCCTGAATGACAGTGAAGACCCCTCTGTCGGCCCCAAACCCACCCTCCCATGAGGCCCGGAGTTCACCATGTGTGGCTCGCCTGGGCTCAGGCTGAGGTCCCTCAGCCCCCCAGAGTGTGAGTGGGGGACAAACATCCAGCATCAAGGGAGCAGTGGGGGTGGGGTGGAAGGTGGTTGGCTGAGGCCTGGGACACAGGGGTCCCATGGAGCCCAAATGGAGACAGGAGAAGAAGGGAGGATGGTGGGGTCCGAGGGGCTGAAAGGGGCCCTATGCCCAGCAAGGGGATGGGAGGGGTCCAGTGTCATCCGAGATTGTAACTCGAGCGGAGTGAGGGGCCAGGCCAGAACCCTGTGGGCTATGTGAGTGAAGGCCAGAGAGAGTGAGGCCAGGGGGCATGGGGGTAACAAAGTAGAGGTGCACATGGCAGGAGGGGAGTCTGGGGGGCAGGTGTCCCACGGGTCCTGAAGCCACAGGAAGGGGCAGGGTGAGGCAGTGACGCCACCCCGACCGGGCCACCAGAGGGAGGCTTCTCCCTAGAGGGTAGGGGCCTCTCCATCCCAGGCCCTCGCCACCCTGGTGGGGCTTGGAGGTGGCCTGGTGCCGGGGAGTACAGTACAAAGAAGTTGCCTGGGTGGCAGCAGGCACATTCCCGCTGGGCAGGGGACCCTGGCAGGCAGCCTGTCCTGGAACCCCTGGCCTTGGGGCCGAGGTGTCAGCACCAAACGTGACCGATGTCAGCCAAGGCGGCAGTGGGTGAAGAACAGGGTCCTGAGGACAGGAGCTCACGGTCCCGTGAGGTCAGGCGCCCTGGAGACGGGGGGCCGGCGGCAGTGGTGGAAGGCTCGCCCTGGGCACTGCCCGTGGGCACCCGGCGCTCAGCGCAGGCTCTGGTATAGGTAGGCTGAGGTGAAGATGGCGTTGGCAGCCAAGCTCACGGCCAGGAGGCTGCGGACCAGGGAGGGGCCAAGTCGCCCTGCGGAGTGACACGGCTGGTCAGAACAGTGTGGTGGGGTCGCAGCACCCCAGTCCTCCAAAGGGGAAGCGCATGGGGCTGCACAGCCATGTCCGTCTCCCCGACCAAGGGGCTGCCCTCCTGGAGGGACCTGGGCCTGCCTCCCTGAAGGCACAAACTTCCTGGGCCGGGGCCGCCTTGCAGGCCCAGACACGCCGGCCTATGCCTCCCCTTGGCCATGAGGGGTGGCCATGACACCACCTCACAAATGAGGAAATAGGGACCCTGGGTGAGGGGAGGGGATGCCACCTGTCCAGCCCAGACTCTAGGTGCAGAAGGCACGGGAGGGTCATCAGAGACCCTCGAATTCCTTCCTGTCACAGACCCTGGAGGTGACGGCAGCTCTGGGGCTGCCCCTCCTGCGCCTGCCCACTCGGGGTCCAGACCTTTCCAGGCAGCGGCCTCCTCCGAGCACCCTCGGGTGGTGGTGTCCACCACACAGGTGGATGACTGGGATGAGTCGTCCTCCTTCTTGATCAAGCGGCTGCTGCTGCAGGCACTGCCGCTTTCCGGACTCACTCGCACATCTGTGGGAAGGAGGGCATGCTCCCAGGGGTGCCACAGCACATGCCTGGTGACAGGTGGGGACAGCCCCACTTCAATCCCAGGGCACCGTCCCCACCCAGTCACTGCCCTGGCAGCAGAAGGCCGGATGCTGAGTGAGCCCTGTCGGGCTGCCAGGTTCCTGGGGCGGTTGACAGGGCAGGAGGGCAGCTCTGGACTGGTCCTCAGCTGCCCTGTCCTCTGCTTGGCCAGCACCCAGCCCAGTGTGGCCAGATCTTCTGACACTGTTAGAGACGAGAAATCTACACATCTGGGAGGAAGTCCCAGACGTTACAGGAGTCCAGTCAGAAACGTTTTAAAGTCTGCAGTGTAAGATCATTCAGCCAGGCAAAAATGCCTGTGACTAGCAGCCTGGCTGCAATGCCATGTTGTCAATGGATCCCTGAGAATGGAGAACGCTGGTCAATTGTAAGAGAAACAGATAAAATTGGCCAGTAGATAGCAACATCCTGGAGGCTCCAAGGTCACCAGACTCACATGGGGGCGGCTTACAGCCAGACAGTGAGCAAGGACAAGGATCCCGCACCCCGCTGCCCGTCCCTGCTGGTGGGGGCGCCAACGCCACCCCGGCTCCGGCTGCACTCACCCGGGCTGTGCTTGGCGTCCCTGTCTGGAACCAGCTGCCGCGGGGGCGGCCGGGGCTGCTCAAGGGTGAAGAGGCCGCCACTGTGCGGTGAGTGCTCCTCCGAGCTGCTGGGGGTGCCAGGCAGCTCCCCGGGTGTCGCGGGGAACAGCAGCAGCTTCTGGCCCTTCAGGTTGAGCCGGGCGGGGCTGATGAGGGGCCGGCGGTGGCGTAGGGAGCTGTAGCTGGAGGCCACTGAGCTGGCCACGGAGGGCGCTGGGGACGGGAGAGGGGACGATGGGTGGCGCGCCGACAGCAGAGAGAAGTAATCTGCAAGGAGGATGACAAGACAGCGAGGACAGCGACACGTGAAGGTGTGCTGCCACCACAGCGAAGCTTGTGGTGCGGGGAAGGGACAGGGAGGCTGCGAGGAGGATGGGGTCACGTGCCCTGCCCCTCCACCCCAGGGGAAACCGAGGCACAGGGCGCTGGCGTCTTGGCAGGTCCATGTGGCCCCGAAGCCCATGCCTGAGCACTGCCCTCTGGGCTCCACCTGCCCTGCGCCCAGCCTCCACTTGGTGTCCCCAACTCTCCTCCGGGCTCTCGCTCTCCTTACCTGAAAGAGGAACCTCCTGGGGGCGAGACACCCGGGACGGTGGACGGCTCCCGCTGAACAGGTACCCTGAGTCTGGACACAAAGAAACCAGCATACCTCAGGATGGGACCACCTCCCAGCCACCTTCCTGGGGCCTTCACAGAAACACCCGCACGGGCCTCAGCTGCTGCCTGAGGCACCCCGACCATCCCTCTCTTGCAGACAGACAGGAAGCCCCAGGCTCACAGAAAAGCCAGTGCTGGCCTGTCTCCAGCTCCCCATTCTGTGTCCGTCCTGCACAAGGACTGCCAGAGCCCTGCTCCGCTGTCCCCAGTCCTGGCTGCCTGCAAGGCACCTCACGGGGCATGGAACACGCTGCCACTTCCTAATCCAGATGCACGGAGGGCGGGAGTCCCGTGTCAAGGGCCGTCCTCCCCGTGCCCAGCCAAGAGCTGCGCATGGAAAGTCTGCTGCTCCACTGCCCAGGGGTCTGGGGACCGTTGCAGTGCCCCGCCTGCCCCTCCTCTCCAGATCAGCCCCTGTGCCTGGGGACGGCCACAGCCAAGGCAGAGCTGACAGGGACAGACGGACACTGGCCCTGGACCTGCGACAGCCTGTTCCTCAGACCCACCCCTCACAGAGACTCTGGGGCCCCACCTGTCACCAGAATCCAGGACCACCATTTGAACCCACAGAACCCCACTGTCACTTCACAATGGCTATGCCAAGCCCTCCCTCGGGCTTCATGGGGACACTGTTCCAGGGCAGAGGCCTTACCACGAAGGCCTGACACTCCCGGCTCCAGGGGCTCTGCAGCTCTGTTGCCATTTGCTTGGGCCTCAGAACCCCGGGTTTAAAGCGCCCCTTCCGAGGTCCAGTCCCTGCCTTTCAGCCTGCAAGATGCTTAACTGGGATCATTTTATACTTATTTTTGGTGCTGGGGCTTGCTGCCAGGGTCTTACGCATGCTAAGCACACACACCACCACCAAGCTGCACCCCAGCCCTCGTTTTATTTATTAAGGAAATAAGCAAGGCACAGCCCTCCTGCCACACTTATTCTCCATGAGGTGGTCACCAAAGGCCCCAGCGGGGTCTGGCCTGGGAGCCTAAGCCTCACTCCCCGCCTGGGGCCTCCCTCAGTCCCAGGGAGCCCCAAAACCACCTCCAGCTGCAGAGTCTGGGCAACCCCACTGGAATGACCCAGCCGGTAGCCCGGGCTTGTGCTGGGTGGCCTTGCCTGCCATCATGTCCCCCAGCCTGGTGCTGAGCACAGACCCTGGGCCAGACACCTAAGAAACTGGGGCTTGGGATCTGCACAGAGCTGCAGCCCCACTGGAGGAGCTACTGAGGGCCTCAGCAAAGAGAAGCGGGATTGACCAAGATGTTCCACATTCTGCCTCGAAGCACCTACAACCAGTGAGCCGGCTATCAATGACACTGACACCTGGTGAATGAGAAGGTGGCTTCCCAAAGGGAAACAAGGGTCGTCAGAGTCACGCCTGGGACCCAAGCAGGGTGTGAACTGGATTAGAGCAGAGCGTGGTGGTGCATGCCTGTAATCCCAGCATGCTGGGAGGCTGAGGAAGGAAGACTGCGAGTTGGAGCCCAGCCTGGGTAATTCGTGCAAATGACCAGAGTGTAAATCTCTCCCCCCTGGGACACACTGGCTCAGTCAGCACACGTGGTTAAGAACAGGAGGCTGGACCTGGTGAGCAGAGACCCTGGGTGTCTGTGGCCTTTGGAGCCCCCCTGAATATGTCATCTCATGGGGCCCTCACTGGCCCTCACGAGGTGCCCTCTCCACCTGCTGCACTCTGGAGGGGTGACAGCTGCGTGGCCGAGTCCCTCACCCAGCGTCAGCAAAGGAGCGGGCTTACCCAGCTCTCCACAGGAGCTCTAACCACTGAGCGGCTCACCCCACCTCACCCCACCAGTGTCCGTGCCACTGCCCAGCCTGCTTCTGCCTCTTACCTGCTCGAGTCAGAGAGGGGATGGTGCCCAGCGAGAGGGCCCGGCTGAGGCGGCCTGGCAGTGAGGACGGCGAGGCCCGACGGGGAGACCGGAATAGCTGCTGGTTGGCGAGTGGCAGGAAGCCGGGCGGGGTGGGGACGAACAGGGCTGGTGAGGAGCCCGAGACACTGGGGCTGGGCACGGCCAGGCTGGGGCTGGTGGGGAAGAAGCCCACGGCATCTCCAGGAAAGCACCTGCGAGCGCCCGTCGGGCACGGAGAGAGGAGAGGGTGAGCCGAGGTTCTGGAGGTCCCCCGGCACAGCAGGGCCTGCCCTGGCCCGGGATGCGAGGGGCCCGGAGCCGGGGTCCAGAGGAGGCGTGCGTTAGTGGAAGCAGGAAAGCAGTCGTCCATTCGCGCCATTAGGAGCGGGTGGCTGGGGTGCCGCATGACCACCCGCCCCGCATGCCCCTCTGGCCCCTCAGGCTCACAGCAAACTACCTTCACTACAGGGCTTGCCATTAAAGTGGCACTGTCACCCCTGCCAACCTCACGCACCCCTCGTCCTGATGCAACGAGGCTTAGGGGACTTGAGCTCCGTCTTGCCACTGCCTGTCTGTGCCCAGAGCCTCCCACAGAGCAGCGGATCTCAGTGACACCCTGGGTGGCTTCCCAGACAGCTGGGACCTCAGGAGGGCTGCTGCCTGCCCTCCGACACTTCTGGGAGGCTGAGGGTCTCCAGAGAATGCTCCCACGGGGACGCACCAGACTTGCACTTGGAACAGCCCCCAAAATGACCACAAGGCTGCCCAAAAGACAGAGGTGACAGTGTCACTTTAACCCGAGAAGGTACAAATCACACAACAGGACCAGCGGTCCCAGGCCAGAATGTCAACCATGCTTCCGATTAAGGCACCCGATTACAGGGGGGAGGCAGAGGCAGTTAATACATTAGTCTGCCGTCTGGACACAGCTCTGGGTGTCCAGCCTTACCTCAGTCCCAAAGGACAAATGGGCCCAGCGGACACTGCTGATGGAGTGGCAGGCTCAGGCCCGCGGTGAGCTGGGGGCTGCCTAAGGTGCCCAAGCCGTCACACGAGAGTGCTGGGGGGGTCACTGGCCACGACGGGCATTGCCCATCTTCCCGAGTATTGTCCACCTCCCCGTCCCTTTAAGGGAGTTTGCGGAAGATGTGGGACTTCCTGGAGAATCACATGACCTTCCAAATTTCTTGCCAGGTGCCAGAAGGCCACCAAAGGTGAGGCTCGGTGTCTGGGGAAATCAAGGCAGAGCGAATCTGCAGAAGGGCTTGGTCAACCGGGCCCCAGGCTGGACATGCCCACGCTCTGCCTGCTGACCATCCTTTGGACCTGGCTGACACCCTGAGATCTAGGGAGGCTCTGCCTCCACCCAGAAGAATCTGTGGGTCAGGAGGGTAGCTCGGAGGTAGAGCGTTTGCTGGAGATGCACCAAAAAACCCCAAAGAAAAACAAAAAGGAAGTTTTTGCATTCCCATTTCAGGACGGTAACACCATGTGGCAGGACGGTAGGAAGTGGCGTGGGGAAGGACACTTTTGGTACTACAGGGACGGGAGTGGCTGGTGTCCACAGGCTTGCTTGATGGTGCCTAGGTCTTGGCGGGACAACAGTGGCACCACAGTAGCAGGAGCGGGCCTCAGAGCGGGTGCGCGCCCAGCCCCTCCAGCAGGTGGCAGCAGGACTCTGCGCTGGGCCTCTGTGCCCCGCCCCCACCCTACAGTGGCTGAAGCTGAGTGTGGGGGAGCCTGGTAAGGGGCCGTGGTGAGGGCACAGTTACAGATTCAGAGGTGGCCAGTGCGGACCTGTCTCCTGGCACCTTTGGGTCTTGGCTGCCCCAGCGCCTGCTCACGCCCCATGGGGAGGCCCAAGAATTAGACCACCCGGTACAGGGGCTGTTCCTGACTCTGTGCCACCCAGAGCACTGGCACTGTGGGGCTGTGCAAACTCTCAGTGACACCACTGCGTCTCCTGTGGCTCCTTCTGCTCAAGGGGCCCCAGCTTGGTCAGGCTCCAAGGTGCTCTGGCCGCAAGCCCCCAGCCGGGCTGCACGCAGTCCCTGGGGACCTGTGCCCGAGGCAGGTCCACGTCCACATCTCCCCAGGGGCAGGTGGTGACTGTGGGGCTGCGGAGAGGGCAGCCCGGGACTGTCACTCCACCCCAGGGCAGCCGTGGGGTCTCTTCCCCAGCCCCATCAGGAGTGGAGGGGACAGATATTTAAGCTGTTTCATGAGGCAAGAAAAACAGCCAAGAAAAGCAGGGACAGCTGGACCTCCTGAGCCACTCGAAACCCTGGTCACCAGCCCCCGAACCTGTTCCCCACTTGGACTCCTGTGGGCACAGCTGCACCCCAAAGCCCAACTCTGCCACCCAGCCTGGGCACAGAAGCACTTCTGAAGAAATGGGAAAGAAAAAAGAAAAACGGCGCGGTACCTGACGCCAACCGGAAGAAGCAGGGCCCAGGAGGCATTTATTGAAAACACAGCATTCGGAACATGACGACTAGGGCTGGGGTGCAGGTTACAGCAGTCAGGGGTCACTAGACAATCCACATTCTACTACATGGAGAGACGGGTGGACAGAGACCCTCCCGGGATGGGGCAGGGTGGGGCGGCGGGGGCGCCTGGGGCATGGTGGAGGGCATCCTATTTAGTCCAGGACAAGTGTTACTGGGGTGCCGGCTGAGCCCGGAGTGGAGACTCCGACCCACAGGCCACAGGAGGCCGAGTCCACCTCCCTTGCCTCTCTGGGACGGCCACCCTCCTCCTGTATCATCCCACCCTGGCCTGGGACAGCTGTCCCCCCAGTCAACGAGGCCACCATCCAGGGGAGTGTGCACCTCCTCAGCCGCTGCTAGTAACACCAGAAGTACTTTCTCTAACGAGACTTTAAGAGACAGACGGTTAATTTTTAAAAGCCACACAAAACTAAAAAGGCCAGGAATCCTTACTGATGCTTTCTCATACCCAACAGAGGGCAGGAGGGACATCACCCAGCAGGAGATCCTGGCCAGCCAGAGAGCTGGCTCCGGTTATTATAAATAATTTAACTTACAGACACACACACACACACACACACACACACACACAAGCGTGTGCACACACACAGATGTCCTGCTCTTACCCCAATGCCAAAATGCAGAAATTAGCATCACACTGTCAGCTTCCTAAGAATGGCAGACTCTCGGTAATGCAAGAACACACACGGCTGGCAGAGCAGCACCTGCCTCCTCCTCTCAGGCTGTTTTTTGGGGTGAAGGGACGGTTAGCCACCAGGGGTAGCCGCGGCTCACGCACCCCGCTGCCCCACACACTGAGGCAAGGGATTGTGGCCTCGTCTGTTTCGGAGGTACTTCTTGTCTCGCCCCACACAGAACAACCTGAGCTCAGCAAGACCCAGTCCAAAGTCACACGGAAGCCACCACAGTCCCTGGGCCCCCTGGGTGCACCACACAGAGTGGAGCAGGGCAGGGTGCTACCTGATCATGGAGGTGCAGAGGGCAGTGGCCTCTTAAGACTCTTGAAGGTGACAGGGTCACCATGGCAAGGCTGGCCGGCCACCTCCACCCACCTATCTTGCCCTCCGGCCTAGGGAGCTGGTGGCTTCTGCTGGGTGTGACCCTCACAAGGTGTGATCAGCTTTGTCCTCCCAGGGATCTGACGCAGTAGAGGGGATGCACTTGGAGCAGGTAGCACAGTCACCTAGGGGAGTGTGGGGGACACTTGGGGGCCGTGAGAAGAGTGTGCTCGGTGGCACTGCAAGGCCTTGGCCCACACTCCGGCTGGAGCGCTTGGGGGCACCACGGGCTGAAAGCTTGCCCTGGGTGTGGATAGCACGTCTACTCCAGAGCATGTCCCTGCGTTCTGCCTCCTGCAACACGCCCACAGAGGCCAGCATGCGGGGACCCAGCTAGGACCACACACAGCCAGTGAGGAGCAGGTCTGGGCCTTTCCCCGGGGGCCCTGCCTCAGAGATGAGGGTGAGGCAGAGGCCTGGTGGGCTTCGTGTGGACAGTACCTTCCACAAGCGGCTGTGAGACCAGTGACAGGTGAGAGGACAGGTGACAAGGCCAGGCCGAATCCTCCCGTGTAGCCCACAGGGGGAACTCCTCACCACAGCCTGGCTGCTGGAGGCAACCTACTGTCCCCAAAGTAGTGCACACTGTGGGTGGGGCTCATCTCATAAATCTCAGCAAAAGCCAGGCTGGCCGAGGACTGCGCTGTCCCTTTTGGTAGGGAGGCTGGGGACCTCAGACTGGGGACTGTCTCAGAGCGGGAACTGGGTAGGGGACCCCAGGAAGCAGCCTGGCTACAAGGAGGACCACTGGGACACACCAGGCGTGAGGTCCCAGGAGGGAACAGCTGGCGGCTTTGCATGGGCCCTGTGCATCCTGCTGAGTGGCCCAGGGCCTGCCAAGCAGCCCAAGTGCCAGGCCACACAGCACAGTCCCTGTGTCTGGAGCTCAGCGGGAAGCTGGGGTCAGAGGCAGGCTGGGTAGGTGCTGCCCGCATTTGGGGTACGGGTGCTGTGAAAGGGGCTCAGGCCAGGGAGGTGGTGCAGTGGAGCACTTGGGGAGCACCTCAGATCGGGGGACAGCTTGCTGGGTAGAGAAGGGGGGACGTGGGCCCCAGGCCCTAGGCGGGGAGGAAAGCAAGTAAGGAAAGAAACGCTGAGGGCGCCTCCTCCGGGGGGCCAAGCCCCGGGCCTGTCCATCGTCTGTCCTCCCCCCGCAGTCACTGCTGCTGCTCTGACCTTCGGGGCCGGAACCTCCGCGGGCCCATCGCCTTCCTTGTGGCCACAGTTGCCGTGAAGCCCACGAGGCAGCACAGGGACATCGTGCTGAGCTTGAGCGTGTCCAGCCAACCAGGCGAGGCCGCCTGCAGATGCTGCTCGGCTAGGTGCAGTCCCAGCAACAGGGCCCACAGGCAGGCGGAGAAGGCGTCGATCCTCCGGAGCCTGCGGGGCACAGTGGGCCAGGTGAGCATGAGCCCAGGGGACCGAACGGGACCCCGGGCCTGCTGCCTCCATCCGCACCTGACCCTGCCAGCCCTGCGCCGGTCAGCGCTGCCCGCGGCCCGTCCCACTGGGCTGCAGCAAGGCCCCTGCAGCCACTGTGAGGGTGCGGTGTGTGGACATGCGTGGACACAGGAAGAGGCCGGGCCCCAGAGCTCCTTGGTCAGCATCGCCCCGACTTTACAGACAGGGGCTGGAGGCAGAGGAGGGAGGAGACCAGGCCCAGCTTGCAGGGAACAAGTGCTAGGCTGGTTCAGTGCTCCGGCTGCTCTGAGGCCAGCCGTGTGCTGCCCCATCTTGTCTGCGGCCTCCCAGGCCCAGAGAACACGGACGAGACTTACTTGGCTGCACCGTGGATGGCGCTCAGCCCAGGGCTGTGCACCAGCAGGGGCTCCTGCTCCAACCCCACCCACCCAGGTCCCAGGCCCCACACACCTGATGCGGCCGGCCAGCAGCATGGCCAGCAGGCAGGTGAGCAGGCCCACGGCCACGACACCCACCCGGTGGCTCTGCCCGAAGGCCCAAGCCTCGAGCAGCTTCTCTGTGGCGTGCTCGGGCAGCAGGTCCAGCAGCTGCCGCCAGCCCTCGGTCCCCGGGGCAGTGCTGTTGTCTGGTGCGGCTGAGCTGTTGCTGCCAGGCGGCAGGGCCGGGGGCAGGGCAATCCCCGGGGTGAAGGGGTTGCTGGGGCCGTACAGCGCTGTCATCAGCAGGAAGGCGCACGCCAGGAAGGCCAGGGCACGGAGCAGGATGACCTGGACCGGGGCCTTCACCGCAGAGGAGCTGAAGCTCTGGAGGGGGCAGGGGTCGGTTAGGGAAGTGCACAAAGTCCTGTGCCTGCTCTAGGTGGGGTGCCGGCCAGTCCTGGAGGTGCCCTCTGTCCCCACAGCCCTCTTGCTCCTGCACCTGTCCCCTACGAAAGGTCCCCACCTACCTTGCCTCTAAAGAAACCTTTCTCACACTGCAATGACCTTGTTCCTCCAAACAAAAACTTCACTGCCTCAAGTTCTTACCAACAGATCCTACTGTGCTTTCAACTAAACTGCAATCAATGTGCAAATAATTCTGGCAGAAGTTAAATTTCAAAAACACAGCAATGGGCTCCTCAAGTCCAGGAGCCAGACTGGAATTAGAACCCCAGGTCTGAGGACAAGGTCCACCTGGCATCCTGCTGTGCAGACAGACCCCTGATTTATTCCACTAACTAGGTGCTGTGATACAAGTCAGTATTCCAGCCACACTCTTGAGCCCAAATCCTGGCACCACTAGGCACCAGGTACGTGGTTCTACAAGAGTCTCTCGGCCTCCTTGGGTTTGGTCTCCGCAGCTGTGAACAGGTGTCACAGGAGTCAGGAAGATGGTCAGGGACAGCAGCAACCCGTGCACTGTGACCCTAGTCACTGTCCCCAGGAGAACACCCCTCCCAGTTCGTGTCCCAAGGGGGTCTGGTGGGGAGGGCTCTGCAGGCGGACCCCATGTCCCACGCAAGGCCTCACTCCATACCTGGGCCTGGTCAGCGTCCCGGCGCCGGAACTGGTGGCTGAGCAGCAGGGCTCGCAGCTGGCGGTTCTGGTGTTTGATGTAGTACTCGACGGCCACTTGGCACGGCCGGCACAGCTTGTACATCTGCTCCAGGTGGTGGCGGTACACCTCAATCTCCTCGTCATACTTGCCCTGCACGTGTGGGGTCAGAGGTTCCGATCTGGGCCCTGGCACTCACACAGGTGACAACAGGGCAGTCCCTCAACTCAGAACTGCTCCCCCTGCCCCACCACTGAGCATGGCAATGTAGTTCCAGAGGTAGAGGGCCGGGCCCACTGGGGATGGCGACACTAACAAAGTCCTGCTCCTTCAGGGACACAGCTGGAAGCCGAGAGCTCGGTGTGCTCCCTGCCCCACTGCCTGGCTCTGAGCTCCCGACACTGGCTGAGCTGCAGGGAGGTGGCTCTGGGCTGATATTGACGCACAGACGCAGGACCAGAGCCCATCTGCTCCCTTGGGCTGAAGGTCTAAGGACACACTAGAGGGCTGCTGGCTGGGCCTGGGCCTTGGTGGGAGCTGAAGGATTCTGTGGGCTTCAGGGACAGCTCAGGAGCCAAGTCCCTCCCTAGCTCCCCCAGGGACACAGCACTGTACCCTGCTGTTTGTCTGTAGTGGCCTGGACAGTTATCAGTGTGATCTCCGTGGGGACCACGAGGGCTGGTGCAGCCTGGCATCAAGCCCCGCCCTCCTCTCCTCCTGTAGACCCCTGGCTCCCTGCAGGACCTGGGAAAGCCAGAGTCCCTGCACCTTGGTAGGGACCCCAGGCTGGGCGAGGTCTGGGGGTGGGTGGGGATAGGTAGAAAGAGGAGCCAGGTAACCAGGCTCTGAGTTCCCATGGGGGATCCAGGGGAGGAAGGTCCTAGCTCAGCTGGGCTCCTAGTTGGGGGTGCTCAGCACCACCCGCTTCCTTCCACTTCCAGAGCCAGGAGGTGCTCAGCCCAGGTGCTCACGGGCAGGATGGATTCGAGGGATGAAGACAAGATGGATGCTGCAGGCCCAGCTGCAGCCCAAGGCCCCCACACCTCCCTCTGCCCAGGACAGACCCCTCTGCTCTGGCAGGCCTGGCCACAGACGGCGGGCAGAGTGCCGGGGAGCGCGGGGCAGGCTCACCTCCTCCCTGGGCGTGAAGGCGGCCAGCTGCTTGATCTTGGTGGTCTGGTGGTGGTTGCATTTGCGACACAGCAGCACCTGGCTGCTCACCCACTGCTGCGGCTGTGCAGGGTCTCGGGGGCTGGGCATGCTGCTCACCACATGGTTCAGGTGTTCCAGGTACTGGGCGGGGATGGGCTTATTGTAGTCACCATTCTGCAGAGACGGGCATCCGGGTCAGTGGGGACCCTTCCTGACCCGGCGCTGGCCCAGACCCACGCCCGCATGGGAACGCGTCAGGACCCGGCATTCCCAGTCTCTCTCTGCCAAGGAGCAGCGGCATTCTTCTGAGATGCTTCACACAGCCCAAAGGCCCAGGCGCTGAGGGTGAGGCGGGGCCGGGGCCCCTCCCTCACACCCACCTCACCCTGGCTTCGTCCCCAGCACCCCTGGCTCTCAGGTCTCGGTCTGCAAACTGTGGCCTGTGGCGCCTGCCTGTTTTGTAAATAAAGTTTGACTGAAAGCAGCCCCACTCGTCCCCAGGCTGGCTACAGGCCAGGCAGGGGAGCAGCTGACGGCAAACCACAAGGTGCTCAGAACTTTTTTTGTTTTTTGGTGCAGGGGACTGAACTCAGGGCCTTGTGCTTGCTAGGCAGGCACTCTAACCACTGAGCTAAATCCCCGGCCCTCAGAGCTTTGACTGTGGCCCTCTGCAGAGCTGGGCGGCCTCTGCACGCACCCCACACAGCCGCATGGAGCAGAGACTCTGGCAAGTGCTGCAGCTCCCTGTGCCTGGCAGGACTGCAGTGAGAACTGGGGAGAGGACACGGGCAAGCGCCTGTGCAGGGCCTGGGGGTGGGGACGGGGCCGCCATCCCCGGGACAGGCACTGGCTCGGGAGCACCCACCCACCCTGCTGAGGCCCGCGCCGCCCGCACCTCCTGGAAGCCGTTGTACTGCTCGCAGTGGGGACAGTCCCAGCAGTTGCGGTTCCCGTAAGGCACCAGCGTGTCCTGGTTGCAGAACCAGCAGTTGACCATCGTGTGTGTCGGCTTTGCCCTGTGGACCGAGGACAGTGGTGTCAGCCCGGAGGACCCCAATTCCCGTGAGACGCGAGGCCTTGGCCCAGGCTACCAGGGAAGGGTGCCGGACGTACGGTCCAAGGCACCCAGAGGAGGAGACACAGGCTATCTGACCAGAGGGATGCAGGCCAGGTGCTGCTAGGTCCTCCCCAGGGACCACACCTCCCGGGAGGCAGCTGGACACGCACCAGATCCAGTGCGTCCATGTGGGGACCCAGGGCCCCAGTCCTGAAGTCCTCGGGCTCAGCTCAGACATGGGGCAGAGAGCCGAGGCCCGCGGCTTCCCGGTGCGGTCCGTTCCCAGACAGTAGCAACAGGGCCCCCAGAGGACTCCTGGTGCACTGGGCCTGCGGGCTTCCCAGGAGATATCCCAGACGGCAGAGGAAGCTGGGGGCAGGGCTAGCGACAGCTGTCTCCCTGGTGTGGGGTCAAGGACAGCAGCCCTTGCAGGCCACACATGTGGTGACAGGTGGGGGCTGCAAGATAATCCCAGCCCAGATAATGGGGATCTGTGCTTGACCCCTCCGTGTGCCCTGTCGGTGAGGGGCACCGTGGGGGAGGGGGAGGCGGCAGCTGCTCAAGCATGAGGTCCTGGTCTTCCACCCCTCCCCGCCCTCCCCGCAGGCCGCCCCCATGGATGGCCCTGCTGTTCAGACAGCCTGGCCCCGGGTGCTGCCAACTTCGGGGCGTGGCCACAGGAAGCTCCCACCCTCCCAGCCTGGGTATGTCTGCTTGCAAAGTTGGGTGCCATGGCACCCATGGCTTCTACTTGTTAGGAAGACAGAATGACACAGGTCACAGAGCACTTCATGGTGCAAAGGGCCAGCTCTGTCACTACCCTGTCCAGGGCTTGTCAGTGACCTGGGACACCGTGCGATCCCCAGCAAGCTAGGCTCCAGGTCCTGTCATAGACACCACGCCGCTGCCTGGCCTTGCCCCTCCACTGAGGTCGGATAAAGGGAGCCTGTCACCTGGGGACAAGACTTCCTCCATCGCAGGGTCCTGTTTGGGAAGCACTTGACAGTGCCTGCTCTACAGGTGATGTCAGATGTCAATGAACAGTAGTGACACCGGGGTGGGGAGGCCAGGACAGAGAAGAGGAAACAGACCAGGCCATGCAGGAAGGGTGGCGGGATACCCCAGCTCACACCCTTGCAATGACCACAGGGGCCCCCGGCTTGCCACTAGCAGGGGAGGCGAGACCTGGAGGTGGGGAGGGCGGGTTCCAGGGGGGGTCACCTGCGTACCCCTCCTACACGGCCATTTTACTCCCTCACCCTGAGAGGCCATGGGGAGGACCCCACCAATGGCTGGAGGCTTGGGAATCCCTGGTCTGCTGTGGTGCCTGCATTTGGCCTTCTGGGGTAATTAAGCATTTTTTCTTTGTTAATTTGTACCTGCTTTACAGGCCTCTTTGTAATTGTGCACTGGGGTGTGTTCTGACAGTTGGTGATCAGGCAGTGCCTTTGAGCCTGGACAACCCCTTCCCCTGGGTAATGACCCTGCCACCCTGCCAGGGCCCCCTGCCCTGGCTCATCTGAAGGGGAGGCTGTCTGCTGTGCCAGCCCCGGGGAGCACGGACAGATGAACAGGGGCTCTGGCTGCTGCCCAGGGGGCCTGCCAGGAAGCGGCCCTGCCCCAGGAAGCCATGGTTTCCACTCTGATCTCCAGCTCTGTTGCTAGGGAAATGGCTCCTTGCCTCTTGGAGTGTGGCTTGGAAGCGGAAGGTGGGACTTATCCCTTGTCCCTGGGGCCAGCAGCTCATCTCTGCCAGAAGACTAGGGTACTCCCTTGTGGCCAGAGCAGCTGGCATCTAACCTGGCCAGGTGGGGTCTCTACCAGCAGTCATCTCTTTCAGGGACAGTCCTGAGAGGAGTGGAAAGGAGAAAGGGACAGCTTGAGGTCCCCTCCCAGGCCTTGTGTTCCCAGGGCAGGTCGGGCAGGACTGGCCTCAGGGCCTGGCTCCACCAGCTTGATGTGGGTGCAGCCCTTTGGCCCCACTTTGACTCAGGGAAATGCCCTCAGGCTTCCCTCTTGAACCCTTGGGTCAATTCTCTCTCCCAGGTCAACCTCTGTCCACAACTTGGCTCCACGATGAGCCATACTTGGTGGACATGGTTTGAGGTGACGAGACAGGTACACACATACCCAAGGAAGACACTTCTGGAGGGGCCGCCCTCAGCCTAGTGCTGGTCCAGACGATGTCCGGGAGGCAGGGTGGGACCCCTGAGTGGATAGACATCGATGGTGAATGTCTGGGATGTCAGAGGGGGCGGTCAGGCTTGCTACCCATGGCCAGGAGCACTCAGAGAGACAGATATGAACGCGAGCCTCTGACCGCATGTCATGTAGTCAGCCCCAACCGCAGACGTCAAAACAGCCTGGCACAGTTCACCTCTCCCTGCATGGTCTGGGCTGTGCTGAGGGGGACCCGTCAGGGTGCATCCAGCACCATGCCACACAGAAGACACCAACAGGGCTCAGGCGCCGCCCCAGGGAGCCGTGTGGCCACCAGCTGCGGAGTGACTGGCACCCCAGGGAGCCAGAAAGATGACTTCTGAGAGTCAGGCTGGTGCCCCCGAGACCCAGGGAGCAGCGGCTTCCAGGTGGCTTCTCCCTCGGCTTTCCCAGTGTTGGGCGCGCAACACCAGCCAACTCATCCACCCTATGGGCAGAAGCTGAGGAGGCTTCCCCGGCTTCCACGACAGCACCACCAAACTGCACCTCAGCACTGCCAAGACCCAAGGGACTTCCAGGTGTCCTGCTCCAGCCTCAAGCAAAATACATCAAAGTGCACAGCAATGCCACCAACACCAAGACCCCAAATCTACACCCCTCTGGGGACAGACCTGCCCTGGGCGGTGCACCGCCCCTATTGGTTCACAGAGCACCATGGGAGGGTTGCAGAGACCAGACACAGGACAAGAATGACCACACAGAGGACAGCTGGTGACAGATGCCACAGGACAGCAGACAACACACAGGGCATCTCCTGGCCCCCTGAAGAATGGGTGTGCTCAGCACCAGGGCAGCAGGCAGAGGGAGGAGGCACCACACATGGCGGGCATGCCAAGGACTGGGGACAGCTAGGGTGGTAAGTGAGAAGCGAGCCTGGGACAGGAGAGAAAGCTACAGGGACACTGAGTGCCAGGACAGGCTCTGCTGCACATCGTGGTCTCCAAACATGGACAGATGCCATGGGAGCCCCAAGCAGGCTGTGATGGACGCAAGTATCTGCACAGGAAAAGCCCCACACACCACGGGTGACAAGACCCAGCTGAGCGGTGGAGTCAAGGGCTAGGGGAGGCACAGGCCACCACGACTGCCTGGGCATGGGCAAGCCGGGGGGAAGTGATGCCGGGGCCTCTGCCCCGATGCTGTTCTGCCCGTGGGTGCAGGGAAGCAGTGAGGTGCAGGGGGAGCACCGACCGTGTGAGCCCAGGTGACAGCTGCAGCTCAGGGATGAGGCAGGCTCTGCCGCTTACAGCAGGGTGACACAGGGCAGCAGCCTGACCTTTTCCGGCTGTCCCCGTGGGACCTGCTGGCCGGTCAGCACGCAAGGGCTCAGGACCTGTCATCAGCACAACATGGCAGTTGCTGCCACCGTAAATGACAATCAGAGTGAGAGGACCTCGCAGTGGGGAAATCACAGGCCTGACAGGGGTTCTGGGAAGACTTCAGAGAAGTGACCGCTTCCTGGATTCCCTGGCCAGTCTTTGAGCCTGGGTGGAGCTGAGGTAGACAGCATCCGTCAAGATGCCGCTCCTTCATAACCTCTGCAGGGCCTGCCTCTGCCATCTCTGCTGAACCAGCAAACGTGGCCCTGCCAAGCCGCCTTCCAAAAACAACTCTCCTCGCATGCCCTCCCCAGGTCATTCAAAACCCCCGCCGCGGCCGGGGCCGATGAGTCCCTGCTGTCACTGTGGGATGGAGGATGCAACTGCTTGCTGGTCTGCTCCTGCTCTGAGATGGTGACAGCGGCCAATTTACAACCCCTAGATGAAACCCAGCACTCTATAAGGACATCTTAGGGCATTTTAAGAAGGACTGGTCCTTTGCCCAGTTCCATGCTATGCTTCGACCCTCCGGTGTTATCCAGGGGCGTTAAGGGACTTCTGGGCCTTGTCTTGGCTACCACTGCACCAGCCTACCCTGCACGAGACCAAGTCTCCACACACTTTGCCAGGAAGGAGACAGGATGCTTGGGAAATGGAGCATGAGGTACAGGAGGAGGGCACAGCACCATGAGCAAGCCCTCCCTACCACCTGCAGCCACGCTAAACACAGAAGAGGAAGCACAGATTGTGTATCTCCTATTCCTGAAGAACCTGTGCTCTGGGCCAGCTCTGCCTCAGCTCCCTTGGGTCTCAAACAACCAGCTTGGTCAGGTTGGTCCTCCAGAGACTTGGGTGGGAGGACCCCTTGGTTCAGGGGCTCCCAGAGCCCCTCTGGGAGTTCCATGAATCACCCCCCTCCACACTCCTGGTCCCTTGTCCCCTCTGATGAGCAGCAGGACACAGTGGTGGTTAAGGAAGACTCTCCAGCCACGCTACCCTGGGCCAGCAGCAGCGCAGCCACTGGCTGCTGGACCTGAGATCTGAGTTTGCTGTCCCTAGGATGTTCTCAGCCACCTTCCTCCCTGTCCCCAGGGAAGTGGATCAGGTGGGAAGCAGCTGGCTACCCCCTCCACCCCCAGCCCCTGCTGAAGCAAGAGGCCCTTCCAGTTTTATTCTGAGGAGCAAGGCCAGCTCTGAATGCCAGGGTCTGCGAGTGACCTATGTTTCGGTTTCTGCCCACCTGCCACACCTCTGCCACAGCTCAACTGAGAGGCAGTCCAGGCCAGGGGTGAGGTGGGAGGGCTTCAGGCCCAGACTGGTCCCCGTCCATCGCGAGACTCCTAACTGAAGACAATCCTTCAGCTCACGGTCTCTGCCTTCCTGGAGCGCATCCTCGGCCGTCGAATGCACAGCAGCGAGGCCAGCTACTGTCACCCCACCCAGCGTGCTGCCGGGCCCAGGAACCCAGCGGCCAGGGAGGGCAGGGCCACCAAGGGACAGCCGCCTCCACCCCAGGTGGATCTGCAGGGTGCGGAGCCCAATGCCATAGGAGGCGAGGCGTCGGCGGCGGACCCTCCCGCCCCCCACATTCTGAGCCCCCGGCCCCAGCCTGCACCCCACGTCTAGGAGCCCTGCCTTCGCCCGCCCCCCGCGTCCCGCCCCCACCCGCCCCCGCGTTTTAAGTCCTTGCGTCCAACCCGCACCCGGTGTCCGAGGCCCCGCCCCCTCCGCCCCCCGCCCCGAGGCCCCGCCCCCACCCCGCACCCCGCGTCCCGAGGCCCCGCCCCCATCCCGCACCCTGCGTCCCGAGCCCCGGCCCCCGCCCACAC
>PVJO010015524.1:0-44771 GCA_004026905.1 Hystrix cristata
GGGATGGGGCGGAGCCAACGCAGATCCGTGCCGGGAGCGCCTGACCTGCAAGCTCAAGCCTCGCTCCAAAGATGGATTCCGGAGCTGTCTTTCCCAGGAGGGGGCCAAGCCAGCGCAAATCCCTACCGGAAGCGCCCTTACCTGCAAGCTCAAGCCTCCTGCCCACGATGAAGTCCGGAGCTGTCTTTCCCGGGAGGGGGATGAGCCAGCGCAAATCCCTACCGGAAGCGGCCTGACCTGCAAGCTCAAGCCTCCTGCCCACGATGGAGTCCGGAGCTCTCTTTCCAGTTTCTTTATTAATTCCACTATCTGGTTGTATCTTCCTTGATATCTGTATGTTTCTTTGGTTCTGCTTTGATCATTCAACCATTAGATGTTTGATTTCTTCTCCATTGATGTCCCTCGGATCTGTTTTGGGAAATTTGGGTGTTTATTGAATCATTTTGTTGCCTTGTTTTCTCATGTCTGTCTGTCTGTCTGTCTCTCCCTAGCTCTCTCTCTCTTTTGCACTGAGGATTGAGGTCAAAAAAGTGGAAAAATTTCATCGTTGGTATGAAGGTCTCTTTAGTTAGATTGTGCTTTCCAGTGAATTGATCTTGGCTTTATCTGTGAAGTATTATTGTGTATACCCTGACTTAATTAGCAGAATTGGATCCAGTCGCTGTGTGACAAGGCGAGAACCCCTACCGGTTTTAATAACATCATTTGATCCAGCCATACATCAATCATTAACATTAAAACTTGTCTTGACAATTTCACCCTTTATCAATGATCCTTATAACATACACTCCACTGCTATTCCTAGTTCGTCTCTGATGTGGGGGAAGGGGAAGGAAAGAAGGAGGGGACAAGAAGGAAGTCATCGGAAGGAGGTAAGAGGAATGTCAAGAAATGTCCAAAGGGTGAAAAATAGGAGATCAGACTCTGTTATAATTATTTTTATAAAGTTGAAGTAAAGGGCCAGAGTTGAGGGGGCTTAGGAGAATGTACGTGGCTGTGGGACAAGAGATACAGAAGGAAGGAGGGACAAATAGAGACCGGAAAAACTGGGAGACTGCCAAAAACTGTTATTATGTTTGTAGCTAATTTTGTTTGCATTTTCTAAGTACAGTTTTGGTAACAGTTACCTTGATATGCCCATGAATGGTATGTTTTAAGTCAAAGCAGTGTTTAATTCTTCTCTTTTCCACACGTGCAGGCATCTGCTATAGATACGCCAAATGAAAGGTAAGGAGGAAGCGAGGGAAGGTAAGGCGATAAGAAAATGGGCAAGAGAGAAGAAAAAACTATAGTGAAGAAAAACAGATTTTTAAAAAAGAAGACCAGAATAAAGAAAAGTAAAAAGTGAAACAAAGGAAAGTAATAATAATAAAGAAACTAGAACCAAAAGAAAAAGGGAAAGAAGCAAGCAAACAGCCCTCCTGCGGTCAGAGTCCCACCCAGGCCGCCGGGCTGGTCCTCTCCGAGGGGAGGGCCTGGCGGATGCGGAACTGCCGGCTGCAGACCTTGCTCTGGACGCGGCCAGCTGTGGCCAGCTGCGGGCCCTGGTCTCCGTCCACCTGCACCTCGGCTAATGCGGGCAGGGGATGTGGCGCCTGCAGCCGGCTGCACGGTCCCCCCCCCCCCGCCCCAGACTCTGCTGTGTCTCTCCCCGCCTCCCAGAGCTGCGGAGACCTGCAGGGTCTCCTTCCTGCCCTGGTCTCCCCAGGTGCTGTCGGCAAGCCTGCGGCTCCGAGGGGGCCCCGGCCCAGGCGCATCTGCCCTCCCAGGTTCTCTCTGCGGAGCTGGCGCCCTCCCCGCTGGCCTGCTCCCCGGCTGAAGGGTGCAAGGAGGCACGGCCCGCTCCCCTCTCTCAGCCACCCTGGCATTAGATTCAAAAAAGTGGATTTCTCCTTCAGGTTGGATCTCCGCATCTGAGATTCGGAGTTTGCCTCTCCCACTGCAGAATACCTGCAGCGTCCGGTGGGTGGCTCCCCTCTGAGCTTCGCTCCTGTACCACCATCTCGACCCTGCCATGTTAGAATCCCCAAGTGATTTTTGACCCAGGTGACAGACTATACGATGAGGAAAGGACGCCTTCTCAATAAATTGTGTTGGAAAACCTGAATATCTATATGGAAAAGAACGAAAGTAGACCCTCAGTCATACCATATGCGAAAATCATTCCAGAAAGAATTAGACTTATATGGCGGGCTCAAAACTATGAAAATATTAGAAGACACAGGAGGACAGCTCCATGACATTAGTCTAGTAAATGAATATTTGGATAGAAACCCAAAAGCACAAAGAAAAAAAAAGTAAAACGGAAAAATGGTGTTAAATCAAACCAAAAAGCTACTTCACAGCAAAGGAAACAATCGACAGAGTAAAGAGACAACCTACAAAATAGAAGAAATTACTAGAAATCTATTTGTTGGATAGGAGCTTAATATTCAAAATATATAAAGAATTCAATTCAGTAGTGAGAAAATAAATCATCCGATTAAAGAACAGAGGATCTCAATAGACATTTTTCAAATGTTTCATTTACAAATGATAAAAGTTATACTAAAACCATTTTCATTATCAGTAATCATTATTTAATATAAATGAAACCCACAGCAAGATGTTGGCTCCCACAGTAGAGTATCCATTGTCAAAAAGACTAGATAGCTTCCTGAAAGAGTTAAAGACATCGTAGTGTAGTGATACATACACACCCATGTTTACAGCAGCACAATTCATAATAGCTAAATTTTGGAAGCGTCCTATATGTACATCACTAGATGGAAAGATAAAGAAAACAGCATTTACACACCATGAAGTGTTGCTCTGCCATAAAGATAAACTTGAGTAATTTTAGGAAAACGGAGGCACCTTGAGACCATAGTGAAATAAATCAGACATGTAAGTTTAAATGTTGCATGGTTTATCTTATATGAGAACTGCAAAATATAAATAAAGAGCAAAATAAAAGATAAGCAGTAGGAAATAGGGAAATAGATCCTTTCCAAATGGGAAAGGGACCAAAAGATAGAAAGAAAGAGGGGGAAGGGAATGAAAAAAAGGATTGAGATTTGATATATATGTGTATCAACTCCCCATGAGGAATGTGATCATTATGTACTGTAAACGTGTACTAATAAAAATTACAAATTGAAAAAAAGGCAAAATACAACCAGTGCTGATGAGGATGTGGAGAAAAAGAGCTCTTGTACACTGCTGAGAGGAATGTGAATTGGTACAGCCACTGTGGGAAGCAGTATCGAGTTTCCTTAAAATATAAAAACTACAACCACATATTATCCAGCAATCCCAGCTCTGGGTACATAGCCAAAGGAATTGAAATCAACATGAGATATTTGCACTCCCATGTGATCACTGTTAACAATACCAAGATATGGAAGCAACCCAAGTGCCCAGGGATGAATGAATGGGTCAATAAACTGTAATATATGTGTGCATACATACATATGGGTATATATTGTATACACGCATGTATAATGGAATACTATACAACCATAGAAAAGAAGACAGTCTTATCATTTGCAGCAACATGGCTTTACTTGGAAGATATTACGCTAGGTGAAATAAACCAGGCATAGAACAACACATTGCATATTCTCACACATATATGGAATCTAAAAAAGTTGATTTCATAGAAATAGACAAGGGAATGGTGCTTATCAGAGCCTAGGGTGGTTAAGGAGTCGTAGTCTGACAGATGTTGGTCAACAAATACAGAATTTCATTGAGCTAGCAGAAATAAGTTCAAAGGAACCATACCCACCTTATTTTTACAAGAGATAATTATAATACATATTTGAAAAATGCTGAGTCTATATTGAATTATCACAAAAATATAACTATGGGAGCTAATACATATGTTATTTAGCTGCACTTAGTCATTTCACAATGTATATATACTTTGAAACATAATCTTGTATTCAGTAAATACATATAATTTTTCGTTAAATTAAAACAAGGCTAGATATAAAAATGCACAGACGAAGGCAGTATTGAACATGTCTATTTAAACAAATGAAATGACAGAAAACTACTTATTATTCATTCTTGATGTTTTTTGCTAACAAATATGTATGTGTGTATGTGTGTGTTTATGGCGAGATTGTGATTACTAACAATGTGATCATATAAAAGAATATGAATTTGACATTTACACGGACTATGGAATATTTACGTTGTTTTCACTTCTATGACAATTGTATATTCATAAGTGTGTACTGTATTATCATTTTCATAATGTTAAATTATGAATCATTTACTGGTATTGAGACTTTATTCATAAGTAATTCTTACCCTTTACATTTTATTGCTTTGTGACACAGTAATCTTTCCAATTTAAGTGAAAATATGAAACATAAGCTAATTCATTTTTATTTTCTAGTATATTAATAAAGATGAAATAAATTGATTAAATTTTTTACAAATAGCAATAATAATAAAATTTACAGCTAACTAACTAAAACCTAAGACCAAAATGATCTATGAAATAGTATTTTCTAATTTTCCTGATGGAAGCAGAGTCAGTGCCATTTTGTTTAATAAAAACAAAAAGCCGCTATCTTTGTTTCTTGAGATGCTCAGTATAATCAAACTCATTGGCTTAAATTTATTTCCATTTTCTTTCATTCTGTAGTCAGTGAAGATTTATAATAAGAAACTACTACCATCTGTAAAAAATTCTATACTTCATACAACCTGGCATTAAGGTTTCTAGTAGAGATCATTATTTTAAGTGAAATAAGCCAGACACAGAAAGTGAAGAACCACTCGATCTCATTCATAGAGAGATTCTTGTAGAAGCTGAGAACAGAATGGTGATTATCAGCATTTGAAGGGAGAGAGGGACAGGAAGAAGTTAACCAATCGATACCAAGTCACAGGAGTAAAAAGTTCCCGTGTACTACTGCACAGTCAAGTGACTAGATAATGACAATGTACTACACATTTCAGAAACCTAAAAGAAGGAATTTGAATGCTTTCACCATAAAGACATAATAAATGTTTGAGAAAACAGGAAATGCTTACCTGATTAAAACATGAAGCAATGTCCATTTTATCAAAACATCTCATGGTACCTCATAAATATGTGCAGCTTTAGATTTCATGTATCTGTTAAAAATAAACTTAAATTTTAAAAACTGAAAGGTGGAAATTTGAACACATTTCCCCAACTCCCTGAAAACACTAGGTAGGGGCTCTTCCCATCACATGATCTATCAGATTTGGTTTAAGCTTCTTATCCATCTTGCTTTGGTTTCTTGCTGATTATTCCTACATGGACATTGTTAGCTGCTCCCCAAACCCCTCGTTGCAATTAGTCAGTCCAACGTGTGACACGAAACACCCAAGACAGTAAAGGGACTTTGCTTATTCAACTGCGAGTGGTTAGTATTTGTGTGGATAATCCCACTTCCGCACTTCCCAGTGGTGGTGTGGCACTGTATGCGACCAGAGAGAGACTTGACATAGGCAAATATACCTGAATTGAGGTAACAGGAGAGACTAGGAAGAAATAAGGATACAGTGAGCATTAATCACGGTGTCTATGGGATTTAGAAGACTTGCACAGAGAAGAAAGTGAGGTGGGCATTGGAAAAACTGAAGGAGATTTATGCATTCAGACTTTTGCTTCAGAATGAAACACATTAATGCTAATGCTGTGAGAGTTTTTACTTCTTCGAGTTCATGTAACATAACCTGGCATGGAAAGCAGGTGAGAAAAGATGGATGACAAGGAAAAACTGAGGATATGAAGGTATAGAGATAAAATTGGGGGAACCTTGGCAAGCAGTCAGGCCTCTTGTAAAGCAAATTAGAATCTCATGCTATTTATGAAGACATCACATCCGGCAGAAACCTGATTTTGAGCTTCTACCTGCACTAACTTTGAATTTCAATCCCTCTTCTCCATAAAACAAAATAAAAAGGAAGTTTCTTTTAATCAACAGCATTCCAAATACTTATGCACATGTTTCTAGGATAACTGTAAGGACTATCCCTACCCAAACATATATTAGACCTTGCCTTTTGCCAGGTATTCCATGGCTGAGATATAGAACCAAATTAGAAACATTATTTGAATTAATAACTCCACAATTAGAGCAATAGAAACAAATGAGTAAATGAATGCCACTGTATTTTTTTAGAATTGCTGTGTTAGGTAAAATATAGTTCAAAGAGTGCTGGAGTCTTGAAAGGCACAAAAAAAATCCCAAAGGCACAAAAAAATAACACTTTTAGTACACAACTATATTATTTTCATGATGGTGATAAAACCCTCAATGAAGCAACCACTTCAACCTCTGTTTTCAATTTTCAAATCCTTGGCTTCTAAACAAACCTGTGAAAAATAACATCTTTGTATTTTAAAATCAGCAATAACTAAGATTGGACTAAGACCCAAGAATGCCTTGAGCAGTGATTTGAAGAAAAAACATGTTGACTGCATGGTATCTTGAGTATAGAAAATCCGAGACGCTAATGATAATTATCTGAGACAGTTTGATGCCTTAAACTCATTACTTTGATTCATGCAAAGTAACTCCCAGACAGATTTAACATGATAGACATTCTTATACTAATGACCCTAAAGAAACAAAGTCCAGTCTGTTGGACTAACTTCTGTTTATAGTAGAGCAAATGATTCGATTTTGTGTAAGCACTAGTCTGCTGCTATTTGTCAGTGTTTTATTTACATAATTAAATTTTATGCAAAGTAAACTTTCTTTGTTCAATAAACTGGCCCAGGCAATTGGATTCATCTCTTTCTTCTATTGTCAGCCCTTTGAACAATATTTGTTAATGGACTGACTATAATTTTATCACTGTGTCATGTTTAGGCAGAAGTTCGCATTCTGCTACTCAATATCATTTCTAAAACTGACTCCTAAAATCACGGACAATTCAATAAAGATTATTTTTAACTGCTAACTTAGATCTAGCAAGGCCTGTCAAGGTAAGATGAAATTCTAGATACTTAATCTTTGCCTTTCATGGTTGAATTCTACAACTTTCCTGGTTTAAATGAACTCTAGAAAGACTTCTCCTTTCTGATTAGAATAATTAAGTTAGAAACAGCTAAAGAATACACAGATTGAAAAAACAGAATAAATGCATGGATTGAAGCGGGGGGGAAAGCTGGTTATTTATAACACAGGACAATGGGGAGTCCTTTCTTCACAAAATGAGTTTTTTTCCAAACCTCATAGAGAGTGTTGTGTTTATCTTCACAGTACTAGGGATGGTCATAAATTTACTGAGCTGACCAATTCATTTTTATACTGTTGTGAGCACTTTGCCATGTTCGCAAGGTAGCCACCATGAACTAGCATATTAAGAAAAATCCTAGAACATTAAAACTGTAATTTTTATCACAGCTGCTAATTTTTTACTTTGCTGATCTTTTATTTTCTATTTTTTTCTAATAACTTCTTAAAATGTCAAGCTTTTCTTAATTTAAGAATGCAATATCCTTTCAAATTTCTTGAGTTTACAACTGGAATTATATTTCTCATAAGTATCTTTAATTATTTTCAGGGACATTTATTCTATTACTTCATAGTATACTTCTTTTATTCTTTTGGTTTTCCTCAGTATATGATGATCTTTGGTTTTTCATGTGAAATTATTAGTGGAAGATACCTGCCATGCATACATAATAAAAAAGCATTTTTGAATACATATATTTATGAATATACATAGTAATACTACTTTCAGTTTGGGTGACTTTTCATTGCTTTCATATTTTAATGTCCTAGTATGAATTAAAAACCAAGCACTCATATTTTTGAAAATAATAATTTAAAATTTAAATCTATAGATAAACTAGTAATGAGAGGATTTCTGCTTCTAAACATTTTGAAATAAGTGCACAGAATTTGAATAAAGCGAATAGTAAGACAGAAAAAAAAAAAACAACACTGTTCCAGTAACTCGTCCAACGATGTAAACTGATTTAAGGTTATTTGGAGTCCCGAAAGACAGGAATTTTCAAGTCAAAAAAAAATTTGAAAAAATGACTGAAAGTTTTCAAACTTGATAAATCTTAACTATCTCAGAAAATAAGTGAACTCCAAGCAAAAGAAACACTTTTAAAAGCATATTAAGTGTATCATTTTCAAATTATTGAAGTAGTAATAATTATAAAGAGAAAAATTAAAAAACAAGCAGGAAAGAAAAACAATTTCAAACTATCACTTTTGAGCCATACAAAGTAATAATGTATACTAGAAATGGCAAATGGGTGCATAACATCAAACATATTTCTTCTTTCTAAATTTCTCTAAATGATCATTAACTATGTTAGAAATAAAAGGCATGAGAACAATATTATGAAACATGGAAGAGAAATAGAAGCATACTTACAAATATCCTGTATTATTCAGGAAGTGGTGCGTTATTGTTTGAAGGCATACCGTGAGAAGTTGAATACTCACACTGTAACCTTAGAGTATCTGCTAAAATTAATGCAAAGGGGTATATAGAACAAAATAGACTAAGTGGAATTCTGTTTAGTAATACTAATTTCATCCAAAAGAAGACAAGAAAAGAGGAAAAAAAGAATAAGCAATATAGAACAAATAGGAAACAAATACCAAGATAATAGACAAACACAGCCATATAAATAGTCGTATTCAAGATAAATATTCAGAACACTCAAAAGACAGCAGTTGCTTTATGGGATCTAAACAAGACATAAACATAGTGGTTATGAGAAATATATATATAATATATATATATAGATTTTTTTTTCCCCAAAGCACAGTACCAATGTTTATTTATCCTCACAACACCCCTGAGAGGTAGGTCAAGGCCCTTTAGGGGAGAGAAGTGAGGCGGAAGTCAAGCAAACCTGCTGAGACCTGCTGGAGGCGCACGGTGGCTGGGGAAGGGCGAGACCTGAGCAGACGCGGGGCTCAGTCGGGCGCAGGGGCGGACACGGCTCTGCAAACCTTCACCATGCAGGCTACACGAAGGCCACAACACGGACCTCTTGGCCAGCAGGGAAAGGTCAACGGCTCCAACGGCATCAAGGGGCACATCGATGGAGACAGCCAGCCAGAGCGTGGGTGAGCGAGAGAGCACGCTGAGAGAGGCAGGAGTCACGGGACGGCAGGAGCAACCAGGCAATCTTCAGGACGCTCTGGGGAAATGTAAACTCGAAACCGACTCAGGGTCACCAAGCCAAATGCCTGCGGGTTCCAAACAGGAAAAAAGTTAGAAAAAGGTGGTGGAAAAATCCAACCACCCAGTCTTTCAACTGGGAATGACAATAATATTCATGCACATTAGAAAAGCCAATAATATTTGTAATAAAACTAGTGCAACTAGTCGGCAGTATCCTAGTTGCACACCAGCGTTTATCTCAAATATTCTACTTCTCCCCACAGACGAGAGCTCTTCCTGGTAGCAGATCTCTTTCCATACAGCGGCGTGAGAGCTACCCAGTGGCTCGACGGCGGGTGTCTGATGGTTATTCGAGCGGCTAGGGACGGAGGTCAGGAAACCATAAACGATAGAAGACTACACTGCTCCAGTATTTCAGAAATAGCTGTCACCTGCCTCTGCCCAATCCCACCTGCTACAGCGCACAGAGAACAGTCTGTTCTTTTCTAAAGTGTCTGCTGAACCTGTTCGCTATACCGGTTTTTTGGGTGCTGGGGATCGAACTCAGGGCCTTGGACTTGCTAGGCAAACACTCTACCACTTGAGCTATGTCCCCAACTCCTTGTTTTTGTTGTTGAGACAGAGTCTCATTATGAGTTTAGACTGGACTTGGCCTTGAACTCCCGGTGATCCTTCTGCCTCAGCATCCCAAGTGTTGGGATCACAGGCGTGTACCATCACGCCCAGCTCAATGTGTCATTTTAAAAGAAACAAGAAAAAAAAAGGAGAGAAACTAAGATCTTCACTGTACAGCATATCGGAGTATATTTATTATAGCTACTCCAAATTTTAGAGTGGTACATGACCTCGGAGTTTAAAACTATCACTGTTACAGCTGGTTATTTTATCATAATTGGTTTAGTCTCTAAATTTAAGACAAACGTAGTAGGGCATTTACTTTTCTTCAGAAATCATACTTAGATTACATAAAGTCTGGCCCCAGATTTTTATGTCGATTAATTAAAAGTAAGTCTGATTAAGATGCTTTACAAGGATACACGAATGAACTAAGCATACAGTACAATATTTCTTAAAAACAAAATTAAAAAATCAAGAAAGGCCATCTTTACCTTTGTTTGAATAAAGTATTTTAAAAAGGTTAAACTTCAGAAATTATTTAAAGGTAAGTAAGATTGGCAGCCAGAAAGAATACTATTTATAAAATAAACCCAGTTATTGAGGCTACTTCAAAAAAAAAGACTGGACTCTGGGCTTCCTAACAGGACGGCCGCAGGTGACGGATGCTGTGCGGGGACACGGCACGCCGAACGGCACAGACGTGCTGCCCGCGCGCAGTCCTGTCCACTGCTTCTCAGAGGAGGAGGAGATGCATTTTGTCGGCTTTGCTTCTGTGAGCAGAAATGCTTAATGTCATTAGGAAAACAAAAATAAGATCTGAAGGAAGGCAGCCCTTTTTAGCAGGACGCGAACGAGGCTTTTGTGTCTCTATTCAACGCTGCCAGGCTGTTCTGCACCGTCTGGAGGTTACCCTTTGCCTGCTTCAATCCTAATTCTGCAAGTTCCACTAATTTTTTTCTGAATGCAGCAACTCTTCTTGTCTTAAAACCTTTAAGTTCTTGTTTTGCAGATTCATATATTTTTTTCAAACTTCTGACAACATAATTGCTGGAAAGTTTCAGCCTGCAGAATATTTTTGGCCCTCACTTGATCCAGGGCTTTGTTAGCATTTTCATAATCCACTAACAACTGAGATCTTCGGTAGAGCAAATCCTTAGCTGCTTGAGATTCTCTTCTGTAATATTCTAAAAAGTTTGAGGTCTTCATCGGCAGATACTCGTGCTTCTATTTTTCTTGTTTTATCAAACAGTTTTGAGGAAAAACTTGCATATATCTGTAGAATCCTGAATTCCTAAAGCGTATAATGAAGAACCAATTCTATTGTAATCATCCGCAGCACTTTTGTGGGATCTCGTCGTCCTATCAGATTTAGCAGATGTGTCTTTAACTCCGTTATGATACTCTAAAAGGAATGTTCATTCATGCTGGAAGAAACCGTCCACATCCTTTACTCCTGAAACAATGACCTCGTCTGCCGATTTGACCACGTTATTAAGGAAATCTTCAAGTTTCTCTTTTTCATTTTTTCCTCGAACACTCAAATCTTGATTATACTCTAAGAAGACTTAGAAATTTAAATCTTTTCTCAAAATGGGCTGAGCTGCCACACGACACAGGGACACTTCATACGTCGCCACTGAATACTCAGCTTCCGCTTCTTGTTTCATCGTCGTGAATTCTTCCTTTGTCATCGACCCTTCCCCTTCCCCAAGTGTCTGTAGCTTTGCTCCTGGAGCATCAGAATCAGGTCTTGGTGCTGGCGAGATGATATAACCTGTACAGCCTTCATTTTAAATGAAGGAATCGTGAAGCCAAATAAATTCCTCATGTTGTGGAACAACAGAAAAACTTATTTTGTTTAAAATTTGGCAATGAGCTCTTTATGCGGACAGTGAACTTTACTTTATCTCTCTCACTAAGAGCATCAGAAATGTCCACACTCAGAGCAGGATCACTTTGAAGATCTATGTTTATTGCTTTCAATTCAAGGTCTTCCTCCAAGAGGAAGTCCGGGCCAGTGTCCAGGCCGACCCTCGTGGCTGCTCCATATCTGGGGAAGCCGAGAAATATATTCCAAATATAAATAAACATACAGTTTAAATGTAAAGATTAGAAAAAGATATATAATGCAAACATAAGAAAATTAAAGTTGCTATATTAATATTAAAGATGACTATAGAACATAGAGTATTACAAGAGAATTGGGTGGCATTTAACGATGATACAGAGAAAGTCCAAAAAACAGATTTCCTAAATTTACATGTAAAAATGTCCAAGTATTTAGCTCTTCAAGCTAATTAAACAGAGAAAAGTAAAGAAGGGAAAAAGATGATTTCCAGTTATAGCTGAAAATTTCAGTACTCTTCACTCAATAATGAATAAAAGTATACGGAAAGATGGATAGGACTATTGTGGAAATGAGTCGCCATACTAACAAAATCCAACTAATTGGCATTTATAAGGTGCTCCACCTAGTACTTACAGAACACATAATCTTTTCCAGTACAAATGTAAAAAAAAAGTTCACCAATATAGAGTGTTTGCTGGGTTACAAAACAGAAGTAATTAACTTGAAAGAACTGAAACGATACAAGCATACATTTTCTGATACAAGACAAGCGAAGAATAAATGGCAAATATGTCTTTAAAAATCCCATTATACCTGCAAAATAAACAACAAATTCCTAAGTAGGTCATGTAATAGAAAGTATTGGCAATTTTAAAAATATTTTTGAAAGAATGGTGATGCAATACCTCATCTTCTATTAGAAAAGCTTGTGTTAGAAAAGCTTATGTTAGAAAAGAAGGAAGGGTTAAATCAATAATCTAAATTTTTATCATAAATGTCTTGAAAAGGAAGAGAAAAATAAAAAGGAAAACAGAGTTCTATTAATTAGCTGTTCCATCCCTGGGATAAAATATCCAACACCTGCGACATGCAGGAGAAGAGGTTTACTTCGGCTCATGGTTTCAGAGGATTTGGCCCGTGGCTGGTTGGCTCCAGAGGCAGAAATAGCACGGCAATTTGCTCAGCTCATGGAAGTCAGGAAGAAGAGAGACAGAGAGAGACAGAGACACAATGACAGACAGAGACCAAGGACAAGAATAAATCCCTCCAGGTCACACCTCCAGTGACCTGCCTTGAGATTTTAGGGGCACACTTTAGACCTAAACCATAACAGAAATTAATAGATTAGAAAGAAATAAAAACTAAGAAAAATAAATCAGAGAAAATAAAACATGTCTTTTGAAGATTAATACAACAGTAAACCTCTAACTGAACAAAAAAAAGTGAGGGAGGGAGGGAGGGAGGAGAGACGGGCCAAACATAGAAATATGACCAATATTAGCAATAGCAGGAATGAAAAAATGAATCACTATAGATCCTACAGACATTAAAAGGATAATAAAGAGAATTCTGTCCATTCAATTATTAATTCAGATGAAATTTTTAAAATCCTCAACTGATACCATGTATTAAACTTTACATCATAATACAAAATATTAATATCCCCAGAGCTGTTTCAAATATTGAATTTACAACTTTAAAAATAAACAAGAAAAGTTTAAGCCTTCTGATTTTACTAGTGAATTTTATTTAACATTTAAAAGTAAACAATATTGGTCCTGTATAAATTCAACATTTGAAGGTGTAAGAAACTTAGAAATGTGCAACCAACGAAAATATCACGGTGTAACCCAATTTTAAGTTAACATCACCTGACTATTAAGATAAAAAGGCTGTAGACAAATATTGCTTATAAACCTACTGCAAAAATCCTTAATAAAATATTAACACTATATAAAAAATAACTTATGCTTAGGTGGATTTCGAGATGCACAGATTAACATTTAAGAAATAAGTATAAGGGGCTTGAGATTTAGCTCAGTGGTTAGAGTGCTTCCCTAGCAAGTACAAGGCCCTGAGTTTGATCCTCAGCTCAAAAAAAAAAAAAAAAAAAGAAAGAAAGAAGTATAATTTACCATATTGAGAGTGAAAATAAAAGTATTCAGTGGAGGCAGAAATCCTGTAGGTCAAAATTAAAATCCATATGCTCAGAAAACTAGGCATAGAGGGGGATACTGTCAGTATGATAAGGGACATATGGGGAAACCCACAATTTTATACATAATGGTAAAAGAATGAACACACTCCCGGGTCGGGAACGGGACCAGCATATGTGTTCTTGCTATTTCTATTCAGTGATGTACGTGAGGTTCTACGTAACATGATAAGCAAAGAAAAAGACATATAAGACCTACAAGTAGCAAAACACGAGACAGTCTTTATTTGCAGGCAACAAGACCACGTGTAGAATAAATTCTCAAAGATCTACAAAAATGATACTGGAACTACTTACTTAATTCAGCAAGCTTGGGGTCAACATAGAAAAGTCAACATTTTATATATACCGGTAAGGGACAATTGAAAAGAAAAACCCGTTGAAATTCTTATCTGTCATAAGACTTTAATCCAGAATCTATAGCGACCTTTTATAATTCAGTGAGGAAGGAAATTTAAAAAATGCGTAACCAGAAAATTTACTGTTGCCAGACTGGCATGTAAAGATGTTAGACGTTATCGCATCCATCTTCACCACAAGAAAAACACTGACTGATTGAAGACTACGACTTTTCTTAGATCTGTTAGAGGACTGAGGTCACAAGGAAAAGTGCAGCCCTGAAAATTGGGGCGAGAAAGGCAGAACCCCAAAACTGCAGCATGCAGGGAGCAGAAGCCCTCCGCTGGAGCCGGCACCAACACTGTCACTTTGAGTGTGCTGGACGACTTGCTGCCGGCTCGGTCTAGTTAGCATGAAAAGCGAAAACTCAAAGGGATCCAGTCTTGGAGAGGTCCCCACGCTCCTGCGAGTTTTACCTTCCGGAACTATTGTGCGTCCAAGCAGAAAGAAAACGTGACCGGTTTAAAATATGCCCCAAACTTTCTTTCTCTTTAGCAAGGACTGCCAGAAGCGGAAACTGTTTTAATAGACCCTAACTGATGTTTTAGCAGAACCTAACTGACCCAGGGAAGAGAGAGACTTAGATCCAGCTCCTTCCAGCCTTTCACGTGGGGAAGTGAAACTCCTAACTTGTCCTCAATTAAAAGGTCCAATCACAGAACAAAGGGTCCCCCCATCCAAGCCAATAGATATCCTGTACCACAAAGAGAGCCTTACAGCTCGAAGAACCCCCAGCCTGAGATCCTATTTGAGCAATCTGCAAGAAAACAGAGAAGATACAAAGAAGACTCCAGGGCAACTTGCGGCCTTTGCTCCCATAGCTCTAGCAAACAATAAACCTAGCCTATGTCCCAGCCAATAAACTGGAGCCTCACACTGAAGACCTAGGCAAAGAAAGAAAAGATGTATTCTTATTCAAGACAACACTACTTAGCAATAAAAAGAAATAAGCTACTCTATGCCCCCTCATGAATACCAAAATACCATGCTGAATAAAATAAGTTAGATCTAGGTGTACATATGCTTTGATTTCGTTTATGTGAATTCTAAACTACAGTGGTGGAAAGCAGACCAGTGGTTGGCTGGAGACGGGATGAAGAATTGCTGCAAGGAAACATCAGAGAACTCTGTGGGGTGGTGGAGATTACAGTTAACATACATATTGAACCTCACTGAACTGTTCACTTAAAAATGGGTACATTTTACTTCATATAAATATACTTCAATAAAATTTATCCTAAAAATATTAACATGAATATTTTTATGAGAGAAAATTGAAAAGGCAACTATAATTCATATGGAAAAAATTAAACAGATATTCAAGTCACAAAACAATGATGACTTAGGGCATAGACAGTCTATTAAGAAAAGTAAGTATATAGAAAGTTAATCTATGACAATATAATTATCATAAATTAGTGGGAAAGAATGGACACATAATTGGTGTTCAGAGGGGAGGTAACCATTTAGAAATGGATAAGACCGTATCCACAATTTGTATTTCACTAGAATAAATGTATATATTTTATTAGGATAAAACTCAAATAGATAAGTATTTACATACATATATAATATAAAACTGGAAAAACAATTTAGATGAAACCATGGGGAAATTACGGCTTCAAAACTGTCAACTTCACTTATAATATCAATCATAACAATTGAAATTACACCAAATATGACATTTTTATTCACTTAACTGACGAAGATCCAGAAGTTTGACAATGTCTGTGTTCAGGAGATGAAGAGCAGACCTGTAGTTTTCTAGTATTTTGACAATATATAGCATCTGCAATAGTCAATTTTTGTACAAGAAAGAATGTCAATCACACCAAACTGGAAAAAATTTTAATGTTATTCTTGGCTGGTCTTTTTGTCTGAAGATGCATCTAAATTATACCTGTTTGCCCAAGGTCATTTTTTCTCCAGGGGCACATGTTTTATGGTAATAGAGAGATAATAATGCAGCATTTTAAGCTTCCATGTTTATAAATATATGTGAAGCTACAACCTGTCAAAGCTAATGTCTTCAAAATTTCTAGGCGTTGAAAAATACGAAGTCCATTTGTTACAATAACACTTATGACATCATCTTGAACCAAAATTAAATTCTATTTCTGAGAAAACAGCATTCACAAAGCTTCATCATAACATATTGACACATCAGTACAAAACATATTCAATGAAATACTTTGATATACAGATATTTCTGCCATTAAACAAATATATATATTTATAATGCTTAACTTGCTATTTTAGCTGAGATATTGCAAAATCCCCACAATCACTTAATGCATTTGAGTTAAATTTGAAATATCTTCCTGGATTATATAATGGTTTGTAAGACAAGTTGATGATGTGTGTAGAATGCCTGGTCAGGCAAGAATCAAATGAACAGGAATTTGGGTTGAATTTCATAGAATCAGCTAGCTTAGCTTAATTCAAAGCTACTCAACCAGGAGCATTAAATATTAACTGCCTACGAAGGCTTGTTGCAAAACCTGTTCTAAAATACATCACTAAGAAAAAAAATAAATAAATAAAATAAAATACATCACTAACTCCATTTCACATGGAAATGAGTAAAGATCTCAATCTTTATCACAGTGTAAAATCTGTTTGGATTTTCTTCCATTCAGTCTGCAGTATTGGTACAAATTAGATCCAACTAACTTGTTAGGAAAAAAAGAAACTGTTCAAAAGAGAGAATACTTCAGAGGACACACACACACATACACACACACTTATGTCTACCCTCAAACATACAAATAACATACATATATTATAGGGTAAGACAACCTTCACATCTAACTACACAGACATTTTACCACATGTCAAAAAGGATCATTAAAATATGCATCAATGAGAATTAGACTCTGTGAACTCAAAGAATTACCTTTCCTAGAATATTCACAGTAGATAAATTCATAAAACCAAAAGAACAAGAAGAGGGACTCGAAGCTTGGTTTATTGCACTTTTGAAAGGGGGGAGAAATAATCAGGATTCTTGTTACTCTCCTCGTGAAATATTCTTTTTGGTAGAATAGGTGAATTTCTCCTGAGAAAATTTTAAAGATATTTGGGAAATTTTAAATTAATGGACACCAAATACACATATATGTGCGTGTGTGTCTGTGTCAAGACTTTTTCCCTAAGAATGGCCATCAAGAGGCTATCAGTGTATTTGGTAAGGGCATGTTTTCCCCATCATTTTGAAAATACCAGAGATACAAATCACCAGCCCTCATTTCAGTGGAGTAAAGAATCATTTCCGGCAGGTGAATATGGAAGATCAGGGTTTGAGCTCTAATCTACTTTCTAAATCTAACCTTAGTCAAGTGATTTGGTTTTTCATCTGTAAAATAGGAACGATATATATGAAAGAATCGGTAGTGAAGCCATGAAATAACAAATGTGAATTAACTGTTAAAATGTGCTTTCATTTGAAACTAATGCTATTGATTTTTAAGCTTTATTTTCAGTTTTATTCGAACATATTTCTTGTAAGTTGGTTTGTGGGCTTCCTTTTGTCTCATTTGCAAGGTGTTACTACTCTACCCTAACACATATTTAGGTTTGCTAGTCTTAGTGTATGTACACACTTATGTTTATATCCAGAAAAAAACTGTAATTAGTATTTCACTTATTGATAGACTAGGAAGAGAATACAGTGTTTTTAATCAACATCAGACCTGCCCTGGGTTCGTCCATGTGGGGCTTCTCACATGCATATAATAGGCAGATATTCTAGATTTCATTTTGGTGACTTCCAATTTCAAGAGGATTGCCAAAAATGCCACTTCAACTAGGAAGAAAGATACCAAATCAAGAGCCAAAGCTGACAAATAAAGCAAACTTTACATTGTCAAAATATCCAAGTTAATTAAAGAAAGAGCACTATAAAAACACAATCACATAAAACACACTTAGGGACCACAGTAAAACCTCCATTGCTTACGGTGACAAAATCCTTACTGATTATGCGGCAATAAGCACCCCAGACATACATGAGACACAGCTCAATATATTCTCTTCAAGGAGGACAGTTTTCCAAATATCTATAAAGACTAAACTCTTCTACACATTGAAGCATTTTTATAATTTCCTCCTGAAAACTGTCCATTCATTAAACCCCCATCACCCTAAAAACACATATCCCCAAATCAGCAACAATAGTCTTATTGGGAAGGGTGGGGGTGAGTTACAGTATGGCTGGGCCCCCAGAGAGGAGATACTTGTCCTGGGGGACCACCTGTGGTGCTATTATCATCTAAAAGCTACATTCGATGCCACTTACACTGGATTTGAAAAAAACATATAATCCTGTTACGTTTAATCTGTGATCTGGAAACGCCGAATGTTAGAGAAAAATGAATGTAAAATCAAGCCATATCTACAGAGAGAAGCGTTCCCTTTCCCTCTGCTGATCACTCAAAGTGCTTCTCGTCGTATGTAATCTTCTGCAGGATCTCATCTAGTCTCTGTGCTGTAACTTTAAATTCCAACCCAGTGACCCTCAAAGTGACATCTGTAGTCCAGAGATCTCTGATAAACTGTAATCTACAGACCTAAATATTTAGCGGCCTATGGGTGTCTTAGTATGAATTTCCCCACAGCCCCAAGTTCATGAGATAAATTAGAGGATCCATTTGTGTCTACACTGGCCCATCTCTCCCTCGGGTCCCCACCTCAGTGAACGGCATAATCCTTTCCTGCCTGCCCAAGCCAGAGCCCTGAGCGCTTTCCCCGCACCTTTTCTTTCTCACTTCCCATGTGGAATCTCCAGGCGTTGAAGTCCAAACTGCTGCGTCACTTGTTATTAGTTCGCAGCTCGCCATCCTCCCTGCTGCTGCTTCATATCAGGTCACCACCAATTTTTGTTGAGTTCGTTTCAAAGCCTCTCATCACACCCTACCTACAATTTCATTGTCCCTCTCGGTACCCTCCACAAAGCTATAATTAGTGGTCTCTGTATCCAGTCACATCCGTTTGTTGCTTAAAAGTCTTCATTGGTTTTGCAGTTGACTTAAAGGTTAAAATTAAAACTCATTAGCATGACATTATAAAAGATCCAGTCCCTGCCACTTGCCCAGCCCAAGTCTGACCCTCCCTTCCCTACTACCTTCTTGTATACAGATACATCTGCAATTCTAGGAAATTATTCTGCTCACTCACTCTCCTCTATTGGACAAATTTTCCCACTGCCTAGAAAATTCTTGACCTCTTTTTTTTTTTTGTCTCCTACCTGTCATTAATGTTTCTGTTCAAGAGTAATTTCCTTTGCAAAGTTGCCTTTGACCTCCCGCCACTTAGCCTAGAGAGGTGCTCTTCCTGGGAGTTCCTATGTTACGAAGCTCTGTGTAGCATTTCGCCTCTTACCTATTAGAGTATTTATTAAGAAGTGAATTTGTGTGCCAGGCACTGGGCCAAGATCTAGAGAAATCAAAAATGAAGATAAAAAGCTCTTCCTGCTATGAAGCACTTGGTCTAGTCCAATTCCCTTTGCATGCTGTGTAATATTTACTTACATGCCCATTTCATTATACCATGAACTTCCTGAAGCCAGGAAATTTTGGACTCCAAATAGTTTCACTTTTCACCTGTATAAGGAAAATAACTCTAGGACCCTTGAAAATTCTGGTAGCATTTTAAAATCAAGTGGGCCTACCCGAAAGTGGGCAGAGATATTACCTAGATATTTGTGGTGAAAAGCGTCTCTGACCTGCCACTTCTATTTCCCTTCTCCTCATATCCACTGGCATTTTGGCGGAAGCCCAATTGCATCAAGGCATTACTTATATAATACCTCCTCTCCATGTGTGCCTTGGCTGAGTGGCATAAAAGTGACAGCTTTTTCTATTAAAACATTCTTATCTCTGACAGAATATGCCACTGGGTTTTCTTATTTTGCTTTCCAGTTGCTTAAATAGACATCCTAGAGCTTTTCTTATTACCCCCACTGACGCACCCACGACAGCTGTAAACCGTTAGTTGCTGTGTTTGCCGTAAGCCTGCAAAGGACAGGCCATGATAGTATGATTAATCAAATTCATGCAACAGCCGTAATTCTGAATTTCTTTGATGGAGTTCTCAACAGGGATGTTCAGGGTGTCAGACCTACTAAAACATTTGCTTTCCTCCTAGTCAATGCCAGAGTAAATCTGAGAAAGCATTTTCTTTGTTCTTAAAAATCATAAAGAAAAAATTTTTCATATATTTTGCCTCATGTTGATATTCTTTAGAAATGTTTCGCATAAAACAACTCTCCAAAATGTATACCTGTCTTAAAGTACATGAATTCTCTGTACACGAAAAAGGGGAAGTTGAGACGGTTTATATGCCTCCCGTAAATGACTTTTAGCTGTTCTTTCCTCCCAGGATCGGGTTTTAACCCAAGGCCTTCTCACTGAGCTACATCCCCGGCCCTTTTCATTTTGAGGCAAGTCTTACAGATTGCTCAGGCTGGGCTCAAACTTGCAATCCTCCTGCTTCAGCCTCCCAGAGTGCTCGGATTATAGGCTTTCAGCACCACACCTGCTAAGCTGTGTTACAGTGGTCTTTTTCCTCAATAAAGGGTTGAATTATCAGTCATATATTTATGCGAAGGTGTCCATGAGATTCTGGGATCTTTCTAAAGTTACAGTGTTCCCAAAGGGTCTATGGAGAGCTAATACAGACTAGAACACTGCACTGCTGTTATGCTTTAGAAATTAAAAAGAAGACAGACAATAGATAAAACAAATACATTTTCATATAATATCTCGATCATTATTAGCTACTCAACTAATTAACATATGAAATAGACAATACAATATTCCCGCTGAACCTTGCGTCCCTATCCAATCAATTCCTGTTCCTATGATTTTCACATCACAGGATGCTGAAAGGCAAATATTCCGGATATTGCAGTGTGGTACTATATATTTGATTGCTAAATTCATTTACTGTTTATAAATGTATTGGCAATTCTTTTTTTTTTTTTTTTTTTTGTGTGTGTGTGTGTGTGTGTGTGGTGCCGGGGATCAAACTCAGGGCCTTGTGCTTGCAAGGCAAGCACTCTAATCACTGAGCTAAATCCCCAGCCCCTGTATTGGCAATTCTTAAGCAACTACTCTGTGACGATACTTTGTGGGGTATTGAGAACCCGAAAACATTAAGAATAGACATCATCTCAAGCCTTCAATGAACTTAACAATGTGGAAAAGAACCAGTAGTAAACATTTGTCACATACAAATATAATTGTAATAAGTGATAAAGGGTAAGAAGTAAAACAGGAAAGAGCCGAGCGCGAGAAGCTTGGCGCACTAAGTGACCTGTGCTCCTCGCCTCCCGCCGGTGCGATGCGCCCAGCAGTGGCCCGACCGTGGTGCCGGCCCACAGCCCGGAGGCGCAGAGCAGCGCGGTTTTGCTGACTCAAGGTCACTAGCGTGGGGGCTGGAGACCAGCTGGGGAAGACCCTGCCAATTGACAGCCAGCAATGCCCCTGCCTCCACCCACAGGATTACCTGAGATCGGCCACTCTTGGGAAGGTCTGCCGCCACTCCATCAAAGAAACATCGATGTTCATTGCAGAACAGGAAGACTTAGAACATACTCTTCCAGCTTTCTGGGATTTCTTCCAGGCTGTCCACAACAACAAAAATAGAACCACTTACACGGCACTCTCCTGTTCCAAACTCATCCACACATTTCCCAGACCAAGCCTCGCAACCAGCTAGGGACGCAGAGTTTCCTTTTGTCATTTGCAGGGAAGCAAGGCTCAGAAAGGTTAAATGCCTCAGCCAAAGCCCACAGTTAATACATTATGGTGCTGGGTTCAACTCCAACTCTCCTGTATGGACCACAAGAGTTCTTTTCCCCATGGCACAGCACTGTTCCCCAAGATGTTCACCACCCCGGTCCCCGGGATAAAAGTTTGCTTCCTGACTTCAGTGGCCATCTGGTTTTTGAGCAAATCAGGAACAATTCTGTTCTCTCTGGGTCTTCATTATTTTAAGCTGAATGTGGGCCACAAGGAACAGCTTTGCTAAAAGTAACTCTTAGAAAAAGGAAATTCAAATGGGCCCTGCCACTCTCCTTGCAAGGTAAAGGCCTGGAAAACTGAGAAATAGAAAGTGACGACTGGAATCTCGATTGAAAAATCCACGGGAAGCAATACACTGAATGAGAGAAAGTGATGTGGGATATTTCTATTAAGGATGGCGCTGTCTAATGACAGATCACATTCAAAAACCAAATGTTTAAACCCAAGATATAAATAAAGAGTCAAATGGAAGACAGATAATAGGAAATGGGAGGTAGATCTTTTGCAAAAGGGAAGGTGATCAAGAGGTGGAAGGAGAGGGAGGGAATAAAAGAAGAATTAAAGTGTGTTGCACTGTCTAATTAGTACATATAAAACAGTTCAGATTTGGTACATGTATATAATGCATTTTACATCCCTTGTACCTTCCCTCCTTCCACCCTCCCTCATCTCCTGATCGCCTTCCCCTTTGAGAAAGATCTATCTCCCCACTTCCTAGTATTTTCTTTTATTTTGCTCTTTATTTGTACTAATAACCAAAGTTTTAAAAATCATTAGCCAAAAAAACAAATTATTTACAGTATTAAAAAAAAAACTCAGGAAGAGACTATTGTATCAATGAGAAAAAAAATCCCATGGGAAAATGTATTCTCTTGACAGAAGATGGACACACACACACACGCGCGCACACACGCACACGCACACTCCTTTTTTGCTTTTGGTAACTCATCCGGTGCCTTGAGGTATAAAAAGCAACATTTAAAGCTGGCTTTTGATCTGCCTGGCTAGAAGGGTAGGAGGAAGGACTGTGAACTAGAATTGGGAGAAGCCACTTAGAGGGGATTGCGATTTACCCTACAATACCCAAGTCTGTACTTGGAATCAGTTTTTTTTTTGTTTTTTCCTTCTGGTTGCATCATGCATTCAAGGTGTTGCACTGTCTAATTAGTATTTGCTTTTTCTAAGGAACGGAGCTGGTACTCAAATCTAACCAGTAAGCACATCACGCCCAGTGTAGAATGCTACAGTCTAGGGAACGGGTGACCTTGGACCGCAGGCATCCATATTTAGTCCACTCTTCTGCGCTCTGCCTGACGGAGTCTGGGGTGCATAGTTTGAAGGACACACTCTGAACTCAGGCTGCCTGGTGTTGAAGCTCATCTTTACTGTTTAGCACCCGTATATCTGAGAGGAAGTTATTTAATTCATACCTCATCTATAAAATGAGAATAGAAGTTTTTTCCCTTCTATTCAGTTTTCTTCACTTTTCTTTTCTCTCTCCTTTCCTTTCTCCTACCCATTCTCTCTCTCCTCTTCCCTTCTAGTTCTGCTCTGCCATCACACTACCTGCTTCCTTTAAGGAATCTCCAACTTGTAAATCTTTCCACCATGGAAGACGCCAAAGGGGCCGGACATCCTCTCACCCTCGCACTCCACCGTTGAGAATACAGCTTTGAACTTGAACTCTGCCTGCTGAAAGCCAGTCACCTGTGAGGAGAGACAAGGACTGGAGGGACCAAGAGCACAGAGCAGAGTGGGTCATCCAGCATGCCGGAGTGCTGGGACTTCTGATCAGGCTGTGCTGCTTGCCGCTGTGGTCCCAGCTTGTGTCCTTTCCCTCAGGGCCCTGGAGATCTGTTCACTTCCTCACACTTGCCTGACACACTCCCTTTCCTAGCTAACCAAAGGCAGATTCTACAGTTTTCCTGTAAGACTCTTGAAAGATGAAATGGGAAAAGGATATCGTTTTAGGTACTAAGAAAATAGAAGGCAAGCATCGAATATACAAACTGGCATGTAATAATCACCAAACACATATTAATCACCAAACACATATTAACTTTGATAAGAATTTTTATAACTACAACTACTCTAGCACCACAGGTATCTTAGTGTACATAAATGAAATGGGCATAATTAAAAAATGATTCTGAACTAGGAGTTGTGGAAACACCTGTAATCCCTAATACTTTGGAAGGCTGAGGCAGGAGGATTGCAAGTTCAAGCCTAGCCCGGGCAACTTAGTGACTTAGGGAGGAGTCCTTGTCTCAGGTCTCATAATCAAAAATTAAAAAATGGCTGGGGATATATTTCAATGAGAAAGCGCTCGGATACAATTCCCAGTATTGCAAAAACAACAACAACAAAAATGTTTCTGAACAGTATTGTGAAAATAGAGAAAATTGTGAGGAAAGAGAAGGAAATAGTTTTTAAATTCTTACTTAACCAAAGAGTACCAGACGTGGTCGCTGTGAAGATAAGCGACTTGGGTCCCACTCAAAAGGAGCATTCGCAGCCCAGCTGTAGGGGTGCAGGCAGCTGGCAGCCTCCAGATACTAACACCTCTGGATGCTTCTGAGCTTTTGAACTGAGACCCAGGCATTTTCCCAGGCAATGCCAGCCATAAGTGGGTGTAAGCGCTGGCCTGCCCAAGAAAGCCCCGGGTGGGAGCCCTCTAACGGTCAGTTTGCTCCCTGCTGGTTGGCAAAGGCTGTGTAGCGCATCTATCTTGCGACTCCTTCCTGTCCAATCCTGTTCTCTCCTCTTTCCTTTCACACGGTTTTGTGTACTATTTCTGCGCAATCTTGCATCCTCCCCTTCTCTCTTTTGTAGGATTATTATCCCAACAAAGATCTCAACTCTTGAGTATGTCATAATGTCTGCTGCCCAGAAAACCCAACTAGCATAAAGGTATATTGATGTTCAGTCTTTTTTTTTAACTAAATGCCTATATTTGTGTGTGTGCGTGTGTGTGATATTTGTTAAATAATTGAGTTCATACGGGAGACCTAATTCCAAATTATTTTTATTTTTATCGTTGTAACATTAGATATTACAATGGGTCCATTTCATCAATGTTTTTCCCAAGACTAATTAATGATCATTTCACTTACTTGAATGTATTATCTCATTTAGCCCTCACAATATATATTCAAATTCAGCATTATTAATCTGATTTTTATAGATAAATAAGTTCAGAAGTCAAGCAACTTACCTGCAGGAACAAAACAAGCAGACGAGTAGAGCCACCAGCCTACCGTGCTTTGTGGCAGGTGGCCCTTGAAAAGTGACAGCAGAGACCAGGCTGCAAGGCAGGCAAAGAGCCGATAAGGGTGCTTTGTATGTGTTTTGGCATACAGTTTTATTTGGAAGGCAATGGGAGGGTACCAGAAGATTTAAATCAAGGAGGGATATAAAATATATGCTTTAGAAATATTTAACCTTTGTACTCTGTCATTTCATTTCTGTCCCTAATTAGCTTTCCCCTGCTGGACGGGGTTTGGAAGAGAATGGAAGCTATTATTAGGCCGGTATCTAGGTACCGAACCATTTTTAAGCTACATTCTCTGATCACCACATCACTAGTTTGCCTCTTTCCAACTTTTTTGTTTTCTCCTAAAATAGCTCCTGGGTCCACCACTTAGACTGTCTTTGGAGTCCCGCCTGTCTCACCACATCCCACCACTGCCCACGACCCAACGTGATGCTTAAGAAACACTAGAAAGACCGAAAGAAGTTATGGGGTGGGGGTGTTTGCCATAGAGGCCCAGCACCAGCCTAGACTTGGATTCAGAACCATCGCACCTGGCTAGAAACATGACTAGTATCCATTCGGTGTCTGGGGGAACAAGCTGAAGAAACTGTTTGCATGACGTTCCAGGGAGAGGTCCAGAGTGACCACATACAACAAGGTGGCCACAAGAAATCCCCATGGTCTCCACATATCATGGGCCCTATGAGACGCGCCATCCTGCTGTTTGAGCAACATTAAGAGGTAAGAATGCCAGAAGTGAGATTTTTTCCACAGAAGTAAGTAGATCATGAGACAACCATCCATACACACAGGAGGCATCAGTCCATGTTTGGGGGAACACCCAGGACACCTTGGGTAACAGTAGAGCTGGCACTAAGAGGTTGCTGGGGGCAGGTTATCAGGAAGTGAGCTAGGGAGGCCTGCAGAAGCGTGGCTTTACAAGGTCAAGAATTACTAAGGTACTCATTCATTAAACGTCATTTGCCAATTTTTTATTGCCACTGCATCTCTGTTTCCTTGTTTAGTTTGTTGGCGCTCATGTAGTATATCATATATCAAACAATTACATCTCTTTGCTAACTGCTGTTGGAAAATAAGGATAGATGGCAAGACTAGCTTTTACTCTGTGTGCATAACATGACTTCCTCATATATCTTCGTCTTTGTTTTTCTGCCTTTGCAGAATGACTTGGTATTTAATAGAGCTTTTTAAAGAATTATGACAGAGTAAGAACAACATGCTGCTGTGTCCTCATAAAAATTCTCCCTGTGGCATTTGATATTATCACTCTCAAAGAAGGCATAAAGAGTCATTGCTGCCCTGAAAGACACTTGGGCAGAATACTCAACAGACATGAGAAATTGAGCAGAACGGGCTCCTTTTATGGGAATAGGGGAAAAAAGTGAGGCGGGTAGGAATTTCTTACAGCTAAAAAAAGGGGCCTTAACCTTTCCCGGCAAGCCCTTGACTCATCTTTTCAGCCTGCTTTGGGTGAGTCCACCATGGATCCCATCCACAGACAGAAGCCAACAATGGTTCCTGAATTAGCATTAGCCAAGTCTGAAAACAGACCTACAAGCTTAATTCTACTGCTCAGGTTGCTTTAATAATGTTGTACCTGATTGTCTTTTTTCAAAAACGGACGTGCTAGTATTTCTGGTCTCACGTCCCTCTCGCCGCCGACTTCAGCACAATCACACGAGCTGGGTCAAAATGCCTAAAGGGTGAAAGAGTTGGCACCTGGACTGGGCATAAACCTCGTTTGGCTCCAGGCCTCATACAGAACTGTTGGTTGCTTCTGCTGCTTAGCAAATGAGTGAGAGAGAGAGCAACACATTCAAATCGGTATACACTATTTCCAAAATTCAAAGGGATCACTGTGCCTTTTCAGTGATAGGCAACTTGTCTTTCACTTTGGCAAGGGCAGCCCAACATATCTCACATATTTTTAACTGGAAAGTTTTCCAAAGAGACAGGTCTGTGGCCTCCGGCTTGGGGCCCACTAGTTCAGGGGATGTCAGCAGGGTCCAAGTTCTCCACATTATCCTGACTGAGAAGAGGGGAGCTGTTGTGACCCTCTCCCTGCCAGGAGAAACAAACTGCTTCCGGTGGTCTGTGATGTTAATACAGAGAAGAAAGGTGCTCTCCACTGATTGGCGGGCACATCAGCTGTCAAGAGCTGTGTTAATTTGCTAAAATCAGTATACCACATCTGGAACAGCAGCTGTAAACAGAAATTACCACCTAATTGATTTATGATGCTCCGTTGTCATTCCATATAATCCATTTGCCAAACAGAGCTATTAAATGAGGACATGATGGGAATCACCCCTCGTTCAACTTCCATTTTCTGTGGAAGTACTAGTCTCTGTAAAATTTTCATAGAGAAAGCCATGACTCTGGCCTACAGGGTGATAAGGAGAAAAAATTCCTGGTGTTTCTATTAGACAAACAAACAAAACCCCTCATGCTACAGATCAGGGAATGAGTATAGTGGTTTTCCTATTCGCTGAGTATGCCTATTCCAACTCTGCTTTTAAGAACAAATTAAGTAACTTGGTATATTTAGACAGAATCCCTGGGTCCACCGTGAGACACGCTACTCTGGTCAAACTCCATTAACAACTGATCTCCATAACCTCCCACTAAGACTCCTGGAATCCATTCCAACACATGTTTTCTAAACAGCTGCTGCTACAAATAAGCATTTTTCAGTTCAGACTTAGCTCTCTCTCCTGGTTAGAATTTTTACATTTTAATCCAGAGCTCTCCACTAAGGCTCTAGTTATGGGTCTAGAAGTAATTAGGGTAATTAGTAGTTCTAGGGAAGAATATGTATTAAAAGCACCTGCTTCAAGCGTGTTTGTCTCCTTATCAAAGAAGGGAAAAAAGTCTTGTATTGGCAAGGATGTTTGGGAAGTTGAATGGCTCCATTTCCCAGATTTTATTTTATATGTTCCATTCAATTAAGATGTTCGCATACACATGAGATACTTAGAAAGTGTCAAATATCACTTACATTTCAATTTACAAATTAAAAAAGAAATTCTGAATTTGGTTCCCAGTTTTCCGCCTTTCTTGATCATGAAAGTCTTAAGCCTCACACTTAGTTTCTCTTGTAAACTCTCCGATCCATCAGGCTGACCCAATCATCCCACCATCCTTAAGCCACCATTTTCCTTGTAATGGCCAAGCTTCCTGTCCAATTGAACTCCTAAGTCCTGTCTTCTAAGGCACTCTTTTCCAGGTTTCAAAAGAAATTACTCAAGTAACTATGAAAATAAAGTCTGCCGTGGGTTACCGGTACCGTATTTTTCACTGGTAATGAATTTGTCATTTTGTGCAAGTTCTATTAGACTCTTAGTTTGGTAAACTTTTTTCCAGGGATACTTCTAGTGGTGCTAAGTATCAATCAGGATCTACAGAGGAAAACAAAAACCATATTAACTATTTCAAGAAAGGAGAATATAATACCAAAAAAAAAGTTAAAATATATGGAAAGGGCTCAAGGAGCAGAAGTATGAAAAGATGTTACCCTGAAATCAAGGAATTATCACAGCTGTCTAGACTCCACTTCTCCACAATCACCACCAGCTCCTGCAGCCACCACTGATGTGTTCAGAGCCAGAATCAAAACCGTCCTCTCTTCCTCCTACTTTCAAGTCTCTCGGTGCCTCCACTGTGGAAGAATTCAACAACAAGCCAGCTGCCAAGAGTCTGGCAAACATTGTTCTCAGACAGCCAGTTCTAGTGGTCTGAAGCAGAATAGAAAGTCGGTTTTTAAAAGAGGCGAATAACCAAAGATAGCTGGGTGCAAAGATAGACTCTGAGATTTTGGTGGCACTAAGAAGTTGCTTTAATGGCCCTAGGATATTCTCTTATATGAAAAATAAAATTCCAGCTTGTTTAAATGACTATATTATGTGTACTGTGTGCTGTCTTCAACGAATGACTATCTCCCCAAGACAGAATTTGGTAAGGCAAAGTGTGATGCTCTGGTGTGGAACTGACTCAGTAAACCCACAGGGGGGAGGACACAGATATCATAGAACGGAAAACTGGTGCCTTTGTTACATGCGTGTGAAACGCTTGGCCAGTTTTTACCTGCTGTCCCTTGGCACGCGAGCCGCAAGTATTAAGGCTGCAGTATTAGGCAAATGACAAAAAAAAATCCAGATTTTTTATGTTGATCATAGTAAGTCAGCAAAAATGTCTTGAAAATGAAATATGAATCTAGACTGGACCTCATTTGAGCAGATCAGCATAACAGGAGAAAACAAACAACCAAGCCAGATCACAACACCAGCCTTGAGTAGCACCAGTAAATCTTCCTGAATCCCTTCACTCTCCTGATTTCCTAATAAATGACTGTATTTTTTTCTCTTTATTGGGCTTTCTATTCTCCGCTTCCCCATTTCAAAATCAGTTGGTGTATTAGTGAGGGATTTCTAGAAGAACAGATTCAATATGAAATATATGTGTAATTATACAAGGGATTTACTAGACAGGCTTCCAGGATCAGAAATAGAAGAGTCCCAGTGGCTGTCTGCCAGATCAGAGACAGAAGAGTTCAGAATGGCCATTCGTGTGCACTGGAGAGCCAGGCTATCTGGTGACAGTCAAAAGTCAAAGACCAAAGGCCTGGAAGCTCACCTCAGAGTCGCTGGTGGAAGTCGGTGTTGGGAGGCTGAAGGACCTGCAGACCCACATCCAAAGGCAATGGCAAAGACCAGAGCTCCTCAGGAAAAAGAAAAAAAACAGCTCCTTCATCTTTCCTCCTTACTCTGTCTAAGGTACAAGAGTATTCATTGGTGCCACCCACATCCAGAGTGGGTCCCCCCATTCAGTTTGTTGGACTATGTGTCAATCACCCAGAGACACAGTGAGAACGTCTAATCTGCTGGCAGCTCCTGCTCAAGTCACCAGTTGGTATAAATTCGTTGTTATCATCCACTGGGAGACATCCCTGTATTATGAAATCTGCCAGCCCACTTAAATATACTCTGCCCTTCCTCTTTTTTTTTTTTTTTTTTTTTTTTTTTTTGGTGGTGGTGCACTAGGAGTTGAACCCAGGACCTACACATTGGGCTACATCTCCAGCCCTTTTTAAATTTAATTTTATTTACTTACTGATTTACTTTTGGAGATCAAGTCTCACTAAGTCACTAAGCTGCCCAGCTCGAGCTTGAACTTGTGATCATCCTGAGTTGGTCGCCTTTCTTTCTTTTATATAGTATAACAATTTCTCCAACAAAGTACTCAAACTCAGATCCTCTTGAAGTTGTTCTTTAGCAATGCATCACCAATTTCCAGCTCCCTTTTAGACCATTACCAAAGTTACTCAGATATCCTCTAATATGTCACATCTTAATCAGAAACTTCCTTGCATCTCCATTCTATCCCAGCTACTATGCATTTCTCTGATTCCTTTCATGGCAAAAGTCTAGAAGTACTTCTACCTTGTCTCCTCCTAATATTTCTTGAATCAACCCCAACAGGCCTTCTTTACCACCTCTGCCCCTAAAAAACTTATACCAATTTCTCCAGAACTTCCTGGGCCTCATCTTCATTCATCTATCAGAAGCCACTAACAGATAGTTACCAATTCTTCCTCTACTTGGACTTGGACTCCATAAGGCCATTTTCTTTCTCCTTCCATATAATGTCCTGTGTCTTGTTAGTCATTATTTATGGTATGGAAATTCCTCAACAAAACAAAAATAGAAATTCCATTTTATCCAGCTATGCCTTTCATGGGTATCTGCACAAAAGTATGACACAGGGAGATGCTATTTTAAAAAAATTTCCCCGCCATAAAAAAGGATAAACTAGAGTCATTTGTATGTAAATGGATGTTCCTGGAGAACATACTATTAAGTGAAATAAATCAGACACTTATTAGTACACATCGAATTGTTTCTCTGATATGAGAAACCATAAGTGTAAATAAGGACAAAGGGGTAGAATAGATATTTTGTTTAGAAAAAAAAAAGAGAGATAGTATTCAAAAGAGAGAACTAGATAGGGAAAAGGGGGATAAAGAAGAAGGTTAAAAGAAAAGTAAGATGAAAGGGGAAAAAATGGTAAAGTGTAGCTACACTTGTCGCAAATAGGGAGGGGTGGGTGAATGGAAGGGAGGGGAGGGGAAGGGGGGGGAAGAGGGGGGAAAACCAAGATGTATCATGTACAGGTACAAAATAACAATGTTGGTTATGATCATTATGTATACAATGTACTAATACATGTTCTTGGTAAAAATAATAAAAAAATTAAAAAAAAATTTCCCAAAAGCTTCACTCCAAATTTTTCACTTTCTTCTCTTTGGCTAGATCTAGGTGCCTACTTCCATAGAGAAAAGGGCATCTGAAAAGGAAAATATTTTGATTTATTAAATTGCCACTCTGAAGTTTAATAAAACTAGTTGTTTTCTGCTACATAAAAGTAGTATATTAATAAGTAATAGAAGTTCCCGTGACTCTTCACACCTACACTTACAGATGTCTTGTATTCCCCCCCATATTAAGCAATAAATTGTGCTGGAATGTAGAAATTAAGCCACACACACTTGAAAACCCATCGTATTTTTCAAAGACCCGGCCAAAAATTTAGAAATAATCTCAAGACAAATGCAAATGAAAACACGGCATAGCAAAATTTATAGGCGGTACCAAAACTAATAAGAGGGAAGTTAATAATAATAACATTTACATTAAAAAAAGAAAAAAAAAATCTCAAATAATCAACCAAACATTTCACTTTAAGGAACTAGCCAAAAGAAGAAACCAAATCCAAAGTTAGCCAAGAGGAAAGAAATAAAGACTAGAATATATATGAATAAGCAAAACAGCAAATCAAAAATTAATAGAACTAAGAATTAGTCTTTCACAATAATGAATAAGAAAAACTGACAAACACTTAGCTAAACTAACTTTAAAAAAAGAGAAGACTTAAAAAGTCAGTTTTTAGAGAATAGACTTCACAGCTGATGCCGCATAAAAGAAATCTTGGCCCAATACAAACTATTAGGTCAAACTAGAAAACATAGAAGAAATAAGCTTTTAGAAACATACATCCTACCAAGACTAAATCATGAACAAATTAAAAATCTTAAAAGATACATCTAATAAAAAAAATTGAGTCAATAACCATAAATCTGCCCATACAGAAAAGCCTAAGACCAGACGCTACGTGGGTAAATTCTGTCAGATATTTGAAGAACTGACACTAATCCTTCTAAAACTCTCCAAAAAAACCTGAAGAGAATGAAATTTCCTCACACCTGTGCTGATGTGAGCATGAGCTGAATCTGAAGGCCTGAAAAGACCTCACAAGAAAACTCTGGGCCAATATCCCTGGTGCCTATAGATGCAAAATAAATAAATAAATAAAATTTTAAAAAATAAAAAAAAAAAAACTTCAGCAAAATGCTACCAAATCAATCCAGCAGCACATTAAAAAGATCATACACCATTACCACAGGGGAATTATGTATGAGATACAAGGACAGTAAAACATGAAATTCAATTAATACGATACAGCACATTGCCTATACAAATCACAAAAATCACATCATCATCCCAATAGATGCAAAAAAGGCGTTTAACAAGATCCAGTATTCTTCCTTGACTAAAACTAGTGACAAACTAGGAAAAGAAAGAAACTCCTTCAATGTAGTAAATATGTAAAGCCCACAGTTCATGTTATACCCCACAGTGGAGCATAACATAGTGTCTTATAATATCAGGTTCAAGTCAAGGATGCCCACTATCGGCACATCCACAGTACTAGAGGTTTTGCAGGAACACTCAGTCAAGAAAAAGGAAGGAGTAAAATGACACTTCACAGATGACATGATCTTGTATGTGTAAAACCCCAAAGACTCCATTTTCAACCATCTATCAGAACTAATAAATTCAGTAAAGTTAAAGACACAAAAATCAACCTACAAAAATTTGTTGCACTCCTATACACTAACAATGAATTATCTGAAAAAGAAGTTAGAAAAATCAACCAAACTTATTGCAGCATCAAAAAGCATAAGATGCTTAGGAATAAAGTCAACTAAGAAAATGAAAGATGTGTGTAATGAAAACTGCAAAACACTGATGAAAGAAGTAAAGCACAAGCAAATGCAAAGACACCTGTGTTCACGGTTTAGAATATCATATGAAGATGTCCACAGCTCCCAATAAGATCTATAGATTCAATGTAATCCATGTCCAAACCCCAATTGTGTTTTCTACAGAAATAAAATTTTAAAAATTCTGTAACCACAAAAATCACAAAGAAGGAAACCAATCGTGAAAAGGAGAACTAATACATAGGCATCACACTTTCTGATTTCAAAATATATTATGAAGCAATAGTAATCAAAACAATATAGTATTGTGCTCTGTAAAACTTCCCCTGAAAAGTGAGTTTGTTGGCAACCCACTCGGGTCCCCTCCTGTCTCTCAGGAGCTCTCTTTCTCTCTCTCAATAAATTTCCTACTCTTAAAAAAAAAAAAAAGAAGTATAGTATCAGCATTAGGACAATTGTGTTGAGCAATGGAGAAAATAACCCAGACATAAATCTAAGCATATGTATGACTTGTGATCTTTGATAATGGTGTCAGGGAGGTCACAAATACACAATGGGGGAAGGATAGCATCTCCAACAAATGATGTTAGCAAAACTGAATATCCACGGGTGGAAGAATGAAATTAGACTCTTACATAATGTATAAATATCAACTCAAAACATATTAAAGACAATGTAAGAGAAGAAACTATAAAAAGAAAAAAAAAGCAAGAGAGGAGAGAAAGAGAGAAAAGTTCCTTGATAATGGTCTTGGCAATTACGTGTTATGTTTGTATATGACACAAAAAGTCACAGAAAACAAAAGCGAAGATGTGCAAGTTGGGACATATCAAACTAAATCGTTTCTACATGAATCAGTGATGGAGGATGGAGGATTAGAGCTAGAAGCACTAACGAGTTGCTCGGAGGTAGCCTTCCAGAATCTTCAGGGACTCAGAAATGAAGATGAAGGAAAAATCTAGGCAACGGTAAACAATTAAAAAGAACCAAGCAAGGGGCTGGGGGACTTAGCTCAGTGGTAGAGCACTGGCCTCGAAAGGCCCTGAGTTCGATCCCCAGCATCCCCAAAAAGAGGTGCTGTATGAAAAGAACCAACCAGTCAACATCCAACATCAGGAGGATCTAGAGGAGAAAGCAGGGTCTTTTCTCAGCCATATCACTGCTTAGAAGTCAGCCATAGTGAATAATCTATTTTGGGAAGATATCTAAATTATGGAATAAAGAAGTTCATGAAAAGTGAAGGCAAATCAGTGAGATAATGGCACTCAGTAGCTACAGTCCTTGGCAGTGAAGCATGCCAAGGGGGTGGAGATCCAAGCCCAAGCAGACAGTAGCAAGATATGCCCAGGCTGAGCTGACAGGACCCCAGGCCAGGCGACAGGGCAGCCACCCTAGCCAAGGCAGCTGAGACCTGTGCCCAGCTGAACTCTTACCACTTAGAGCAAACCAATCTCATCTCCTCTCCCACTGGAAGAGGAGGCCCAGTGACTGAGGGAGTCACAGAAGAGAGACTTTTGAGATCAGGTACCTAAGGGAACCAAACAAGCCATCAGAGGTGCAATGGTTGAGCTGGGACTTTCTTTCTGTGCTTTGGCCAGAAAGAAACACAGATTTGGATCTGGATAGGGACACAGAATGAGGCAGGGACATACAGCTGCTGTAATGCAAGTGAAGCAGGGGTGTAAAAGAGACTCTGGAGTGGTACCAGAGTGGGCACATTCCCAGCTACCTGGCTCTGTTCCCCCATGTCCACCATTTGGCCCTCCAGAACCACAGAGCTCAGCACTTGGGGGAACCATTGTACCCACCAAGAAACACCAAGAGCTAGACGCCCAGGACAGGACCCTCTCACTGGTTTCTAGACTCTGCTGAGTTCCATGAAAAAAGACGCTCCCCCACCAAGCCCCAGCTGCCACTGAACCACTGGCCGAAGAGAGATTCCAGGAGAGGTGCAGTTGGACACTTTGGGGAAGGCGTGTACACCCTGCCGCAGCAGAGGGGAGGGGAGGGAGCAGACCCGTTTGTGGAGATTGTCCTAAGGAAAGAAAGCTGGGAGCAGAAAAGCTCCCCACCACCCAGTGGAGGACTGAGTGCTTGACCAATCTCCTCTGCCAATTCACCCCACTACAAGCCAATTAAAAGTCTAGGATCCTAAGAGAAGACAAAACATCTAGCTAGTTATGCCCACAAGACATCACTGAAAGGGAATAACCATGGGGAACTGTCAAAACAAGTTTTAAATTATGCAATTGATATGTGGTTGGTTCTTTGGATTCTGGTGTGACTGATAATTGTTCTCCCTTTACAAAACAGCAGCTAGGACTGACATTACTATGTAGAGTAGTTTGAAGAAAGGTATAAACACCAAAGCATGAGTAAACTCAAGGTCACACCACAGGAAGACAGAGTCTAATTAAAGATATCTCCACAGAAGTGACAGTTTTTCTGCCCCAACTGATCTTCAACTCACAGTCCCCAAACAATAGAAACAGAGGAAGCAAGGCAACAAGACGCCTCAAAATCCCCTAACTTCCAAAAGCTGAACTCCTGGGCACTGCAGTAGAGAAAGCTAAGACAAAGAACTAAAAAACTACTGTAAATTGTCAAAATGTTTGAAGAGATAAAAGAAGAAACATATAAGTAAATTCATAAGCTGTTTAGTGAGCTCAAAGAGGATTTAATTAAACAGATAAAGTATTTTTAACCAATAAAATGGTCAAAGAACTTACAGAAGAAACAAACAATAAGCTAATTGAGTTAAACAAGACAAGAAAGGCTTAGAAAGTATGAAAAGAAAGCAAACAGAAATACAAGATATGAAAAGTTCAATGGAAAGAATGGGTAACATAATAAAAGAGAAGGTGGACCTAGTAGATCATAAATTTAATGACACCTTAAAAATGACAAAACACTGAGCAAGCTGGATTCAACAGCTACTAGACAGACAAAAAAAAAACCCTCAGAATTAGAGGAATAAAGGAAAAACTAGGTGACTCAAATGGTATTAAAATTTTATTCACTGAAATCATAGCAGAAAACCTTCCAAATTTGGGAAAAGTATTCAATATTCAAGTACAAGATGCATAGAGAACCCCAAATAGCGGCAACCAGAAAAGATTTTCTCCATAACACATCATAATCAAAATACCAGAAATTTAACAAAACAAAAGAATACTTAAATCTGTCAGAAAAAAGCAGCAAGTAGCCTATAAAGGCAAGCGCAGCAGAATAACACCTGATTACTCAGCACAAAACTTAAAGGTCCAGTGAGCTTCGACTCAAGTTCTTCGGAAAACAATTGTCAACTCAGACTTCTACATCCTACAAAATTAGCCAAAATAGACAAAGAAGTAAAGACTTTCCATGACAAAAAAAAGAAAAAAAAAAAAACCCTAAAGAAACTGCTCTACTAAACCAGCAGTGCAGAAAATACTCCTAAGAGCCCAAAGGAAAATATACATTTAACTGGGATAGTATTTAAGTAACAGGAAAAACAAATAAATCAGCACTGGAAAAATAAGCAATGACAGAATTCAGTAAATACCTTATAATAATAACTCGAGATGTCAATAGTTTTAACTCCCCAATCAGAAGACACAAACTGACAAATTGGATTAAAAAAACAAAATGCAATCTTACATTGCCTAGATGAGACACAGTTCATTCAGAAGGAAGCTCCTGCGCTGAAAGAGAAAAGATGGAAAATGGTACTCCATGCAACCAGAGCTCGCAAGCAAGCGGGAATCATTAACTTTATTTTTGGATACAGCCGACTTTGAGCTAAAACTGATCAGAAGAGATAAAAATGGCCACTACGTACTGGTAAAGAAAACAATTCAACAGAAAGAGATAACAGTTGTAAATATTTGTGCACTGGGTGTTGGTGCACCCAAATTTGTAAAGCAAAAACTGCTAGACATAAAAGAACAGATACGAATACAATTATACTGGGGACTTCAATAACCCACTTTCATAATTAGACAGGTCAACTACACTAAACATCCAATAGAGAAATGTTAGAGTTATACCACACTATTGAACCAATGGACTTAACACTTATCTACATAGCGTTTTATCCATACATTATAAAGAGGTAGTTGCCCAAATATACAAGGAACTCCTACAATTTAATAGTTTTAGAAAAGCCTAATAACCTAATTGAAAATTGGGCAAAGTACCTGAATAGACATTTATCCAAGTAGGACATCAAAACGGCTGACAGATATATGAAAATATGCACCTCATACCTGTCAAAATGACTATTAACAAAAGAGAGAAAGAGAGAAAGAGAGAAAGAGAGAAAGAGAGAAAGAGAGAAAGAGAGAAAGAGAGAAAGAAAGAAAGAAAGAAAGAAAGAAAGAAAGAAAGAAAGAAAGAAAGAAAGAAAAGAAAAGAAAAGAAAAGAAAAGAAAAGAAAAGAAAAGAAAAGAAAAGAAAAAGAAAGAAAGGAAGAAAAAGGAAGGAAGGAAAGAAGTATTGGCAAAAATGTGGAGAAATTGGAAGCATTGCACATCATTGGTAGGAATGCAAAATTTCATGGCCACTATGAGGAAAGCTGTGTGGTGGTGCCTCAAAAAATTAAAAATAGATCTACTATAAAATCTAGGAATCCCCTATCCAGATATTTATCTGAAAGAATTGAAATGAAGAGCTTGAGGAAATATTAGCACTCCAATATTCTTTTGCAACATTATTCACAAGAGCCAAAGTGTGGGAAAATCTAAACGTCCATGAGACAGATTGATAAAGAAAATGGGGTATACAATATGGAACACCACTCAGCTACAAAACAGAAGGAAACGCTGCCATAGGAGACAACACAGCTGAATCTCCAAGGTAGACTAAATGATACAAGCCAGTGACTGAAAGACAAATAACACCTGATACCACTTACATGAAGTATATAAAACAGCTAAGCTCATAGAATCAAAGGCTGGAGTTATGGGGAAAGGGACCTGAAAGAGAAACAAAGAATTTGTGATAAATGAGCATACAGTTTCAGTCAAGCAAGTTGAATAAGCATTCGTGAGCTGCTAAACACCATTGTACCTATCTATGGTCAACTATAATGTACCCATCTACAGTCAACCTATCTATAGTCAACCTATAGTCCACTGAAAATTTAAGAGGGACGAGCCGACCTTATTAAGTATTCTTACCATAATAAAAACAAGTGAATAAAACTGATCAGCGGTATTTTGCAACGTTGATACAAGAACATACAGATAAAACCCACATGTTAAGCCTCTGGACTATATTAAATGAGTTCATACATGCAAAGTCACTAAGGACACAAGTGCTCAAGAATGCTTGTGGTATTATTGTTACTATGGTTAATTGCTTTTGCAAGTAGGAAGAGAACCAAGGGATGGACTAGGAGGGAAGGAGGGGAGAGAAAGGGGAAAGAAAAAGAATCAAGATGTATTTGTTAGGATGACCCTCCCCAGATGCCAAAATGGCCATTGCTGGTTTCTCACAAAACCCCTTCCCCTGTCTCCATTCCAGAATCTCCCGCCGAAACAATGGCCCCGCCCCCTGACTAGAGTCCCCAATTAGGTCCGTGGCGCCAATTTACCCAGGGGCGTTACCCACCACCCAATCACCCTGTGCAGAAAGGGCCAATCCTAAATGCACACTTTCAAGCCTCCAACGTCACGAAAGGGGGTGGGGGCTAAGGGATAAAAGGCCACTCTCACTTGAGTGAGGCGGGGGAGCTGTAACACCTTAATAAAGCTTTCTCCCACGGCGAGTGTCGTCAGCCTTTTCCCTTCCCCCTCCCTCCGCGTAAACCTAACAGTATTATATATGGCAAACGTGCACTAATTGAAAAAATGAAATTCTAATGACAAAAAACATTCTTAAATTATTTAGTAAGCTTTAGAGTACTTGAATGAATATTTAATGTTCTGTCATAACCATGTCTTTACTGTCCACTAAATTGCTCTGTCTGGTAGCCAATCTCACGGTTCTGATCTTACAGCCCCTCTAGTTTAGATGGGTGTCTGTATCCTGACCAGACCGTCCTAGGGACATCACACTACCACCCCTTTGCTCTTTGTTGGTGCTGTTTATATGAGCATCGTGCTGCTCTACACTCAGTGTATTTAGATAGTTGAGTTCAGTGCTTATCACAGAAATAGATATTTCATGCAGATAGGAATGTCCAAATAAAAATATTGGTTCATGGATACATATGTATGCATGTGTATCAATTCATTTATTCTAATATACTAATTATTCAATAGCCTTTCATCTTAAAGACTTAAAAGTCTTGTTTAGAATGTTCTCAATAATATGAATGATTAGGTAGGTCCTATTTCATGATGTTTTCAAGAAGTATTTGTACATTTCTAAGTATTTGTTTTCAAAGTGTTCTCCCTGTGGCATTTAAAACTAATCTTTCATTATTTTCAAATCAAATATATAATTGACTTTGAATGTCCTCTCCAAAAAAAGTAAGTCAGTATAAAACTAACAGTCATTTGTTTTTCAGAAATTATTAACAAATTTGGGATACCTGCCTTTTTATTTAAAAAATACTTATTTCATCTTTAAATTCTATAACTCCATCATGGATCATTTTGAAATTGCCAGAAAACTACAAAATGGAAAGGAATCCCCTAGTTACCTTCCATTTTGTGTGCTTCAAAGATTCTACAGTGTTGAAAAACATGTATTTTAAAGCTAATCTCATCAGCCAGACCATGGATGCTACCTCATTACTCAAATATATTATCGTTGAAAAGTGTAGTAAGTGAATTTCACATATGGTTCTATCTCTGCAATATTGCTCTAGGATTATTTCATTGTTCCAAAGAAACTACTCTATAATCACTCTAACACAGTCCTTCCTTTGAAAATTACACTTATTAAAGTGGAAAACATCTGCTGGTTCCCTTCTTTTTTACAAAAGATCTATCTTCCTGTCTACTCTACAGTTTTCATTTTGCTCTTCAATTGATATATATACAGATATATATATCTCTATATATACATATATAGAGATATACATATATAGATATATACAGATATATACATCAATGGGGGGTCTTCATATAAGAAAAACCATGTGATATTTAATCTAGTGTATCTGATTTATTCCACTTAACATTATGATCTAGAGAAACAGAGGGGGGAGGAAAGGGGAAGGGAAGGAAAAAAGAATTAAGATGAGCTCTGTACATGTACCAACTCCACACAAGGAATATAATCATTATGTAATGTAAACATGTCTAGTAAAAATGTTTAAAAACTGAAGTAAAAAAGGATTGAAAACATTATTAGTAATTCACAGCATTCGACTATTTCCTGAGACACAGGAAACTGTATTCTCCACCATATTGTCACTAATAGAGCTATATGCTAATTTCTCCCCAATGGAATGCAAGTGCGAGTGGCCAGAGTCATTTCCTGTGGAGGCAGGAAAAAGTCCCTGAGGGAAACTCCAGTCCCTTTTCCTGTTACAGGACCTGACAGCCTTCTCAGAGATGAGAGGCACAGAAGTCCAGCACACTGGAGTGCCGGGTCCCTTCACTGGCTAGAGATGTAGCTGAGTGTAGAGCGCCTGCCTAGCACTTGTGGGGACTTCGGTTTAATCCTTGGAACTGGAGGAGGAGGGTGGTAAGGAAGGAAGGACGGAGGGAGAGAGAGAGATGGAGCATTCTGATTCTGATTTAATATGTCACCAAATTACAGCACAGTTTCTCTGGAGGAATACATTACACAATCCATTTTATGGTGAGATTGTATAATCTCTGCATTTTTTTCCAGTAGTGGTTCACAAAGATGCAGTTATTTGCATAGTTATCATTTGAAAATAATCTTTATACATACCTTGAACTGATAAATGTTTAAAACACTTTTATTCAACTCTGGAACTGTACTCCCATACTGGATAATTTATTCAAATGATCCCTTCTCTAAATCTGTAGCAGCAACATTTTCCCCAGGACTCTCCAGCACCATTTGCTGACAGAGAAATTAATTTTAGTTTATACCATATTATTTTCCATATGTCGTTTAACCAACCATGCTGTGGCAGAAGAGCAGGTGTTTCCCAAATGATGTATTTTTGTCTTTCCCTGTTTGGTTAGAAAACTTCCAAAGAAAGTTCTAAAATGCATTATCGACAAATTTGCTGAAAATTTTAAAGGAATGGATTAAGAATTCTATGAATTTAAACACGCTAAAAAGTGGCAGAAGTTTATTTTCATGTTCTGAATGCTCAGTGCGTGTACGTTTTTAATTCTTTGTATTTTTCGAGCTATTCACAATGGTTTCATGCTAGTATTTCAAGATTCCACATACACATGAGGTAAAAATTAGCCTTCAGGTTTTTTGGGTTTTAATAATTTCATGCTTGCTTTAACTGAATTCTACTCTGTCCTGTTTAGAGTAGGGCCACCTTAAGCTCAGAATCTATGTGAAAACAACCTTACCGGGTAGTTTGTCTTTCTTTAACTATGTATTCACATCTTCAAATCATGGGTGTTTGTAAAAATCCTGCATGAACCATTTCAAGACATCTGTCCGTAAGTCTCATTCAACGGTACTTAGTTAATATGACCAACAAATCCACCAGACCAAGAGCATGCAATTTTAAATATGTGACAATACAGCAAAATTAAATAGCAGTGCTGTGTCAAACCTTCCAGAGTGGTGGGTTTCCCACAAGAGCCACATCTCTCAGAGTAAAGAAGGATGACTCAGTGTAAATGATAATAACCGGTCCCTCAATTTCCTCTAACATTGTGAACAGGAAACCAAATTGATTCTAAGCCCTTCCTTAATCTAGGGCTACCATATAACATGATGCTAGCCAGTAGAAATAAGGAACATCCCTTCCCCGACAAAACCTTGCTAGCAGAAAGACTTTCATGTTAGTCCTTCCTTTTCTTCCAGCTTGGAACATGAACACAGTGCTTGAAAAAGTAGCAACCATCTAGCTTCAAGCTGAAAGGTCTCAAGTACCAAGTCACAGAGGTAGAAGGCTCAGGGGTGGATGAATGTCCACAGCCATGCTGAACCCTAAACCACAATCCTCTTATTTTCTGTGGTATTCCGCCCACCATAACTGAGATGAAATGAGCTTCCTGGGAGGAAGAAGATTTCAGATCAAAGAAGAAACAGCAGCAATGAGGAATTGAGAAATGCTCAATTGGACAAGGCAACAAGATTTTAAGAGAGGAGTTTCAACAACATAACTAATGCTCTTCGGACATTTGTGGAGAAAGGATATTTTAGGAAGTCATCTTTAGTATTAAATATAATCACACAGGAATCAGCTTTGTAGAGTTGATGTAATTGTTGGTGAAGCTGTAGTTAAAAATGGAGATTGTTACATGCTCTGTGTAAGTGCAGGGTCTAGTAGTCATGGAATCTGTGGAGAAAGAATGGGTAACATTTTGGCAAGCTTTCTCTATGTATATAAAAGTGAAATTTCATGTATTCTAGCACCAGATCCCTGGTCAGGAGCCTGTATGTATATATGCATGCATTAATGTATGTGTGCGTGTACCTGTGTATGTATACATTTTTTCCTTAAATAAGCTCCACCTTGTATCATTTTGTGCAAAAGGTTTTCTTACTGTGAACAGTGTTAGTAAAAATTTAACTGTAGAATAGGTAATTAAAATGATTTCGCTTCATTGCCTAGAATTTACATTTTCAGAAGAGTTTTTTCGATTGTACAAGTTGTGTACTTCAAGAAGATCTGTGGTAATAGATTATATTTTATAACTTTGTGTTGATTTGAAACAAAAGTGGAGCTTATGTTGGGGCTTGGCTGTGATCTAATTGGAGAAATCCTGGATTTTCAGAGGCTTGAGGGGTACAGGGTCAGGATTTGCTGGTGTCCATCCTTGGAATCCAAACGGAAAGAATGCAGCTTATTCAACAAATGTTTGTGGAAAACCTATAACTGGAGAGGACATTCTTAATTTTTGTATCAAGGAGTAAGCTTAAGTTTCTGTGATCTCCTGTATACTTTTCAGCTCTTCTACAATGTACTAAAATCTCACTTTTAATAAGTCTGTAATGAACTTCTTCTAAACACTCCCTCTGTCTTATCAGGGAGGACCAGAAAACGGAAGCTCTGCTTGTGTAAATCAAGTCAGAAATGAGCAGTAAAGGAGGAACAGAGGCCTGAGGAAAATGTTCTGGCATTAGTTTCACGAAGTTTCATTTTGAGCATTGCTAATAGGAACATGGCTGCTGACCTAGATACAGCACACAGGTAGATTTTGAAAGACATCCAGACTGCTAATCTCTTGGGGATTTATAGCTGGTAGTTAGCACCTGGTGTTATATTCTGACACGCTCACAGAGCCTGCCATGAGGTGCAGTCTGCAGCCTTCACCATTTGTCAAACTCCCGGGTCCTCTGCCAGATGCCCGAGTAGAACATAGAGGTGGAGTAAAAATTTCCATAATCAAAGTATGGCGGCCTCAACTAGGTGGCTGTAAAGAATTTGAACCCCAAACAGTTTCAAGAATGTTCTTCCCCTTTTGGTGTACTTAAAGGTCGTTCAACTTGTCACCTTTGGACAGAGTTGTTCTTCCCTGCAGAAGGCTTTCTGTGCATTCCACGCTGCTCAGCAGCAGCCTTGGCCTCTACCTGCACACTCGAAGCTACTGGACGCCACTCCTCCCACTCACCTTACCCTGGTAAAAATACCCGAAGAAACTGACTAATCTGCCGGGGGGCACAGAATTAGATCCCACCTCCATTCAGCGAGGAATCACCGCTCCATTCAGAGATTACACCTACGCTGAAAGGTTCCAAGTAACTGAGGGACAGAGTGTCAAACAAACACAAAAGTCTCACTGAGCAAGGGTCACAATGGGCCAATCTATTTGACCATGTGGACGGCCTGGTGGATGGAAAGCACAATTTTAGTGGAATGAGAGGAATGTAGGCTATGATTCAGATTTGGAAGAAAGGGAACGATGACATCGAAGAAACAGAAATTGGCTACTTTTCTGCAAGTCGGCATGAAGGAAGAGAAGCAGGCTGACGGGGAAAGCTGCAGCGCCTTAGTGAATGGAGTCCTGAACAAAGAGGCACTTATCTGAAGGTTCAATTTAAGGCCTTTTGTCTCATCAAGACAGAGAGAGCTGAGCAAATCTGAAGTCAGAAAAGAATTAATAGGAAACAATACAAAGAATCAGTGCTTGGAACCACATGCTATTAAAAGGTTTTTGCACAGCAAAAGAAATCACCAACAGAGTAGGGCAAAAACCCACAGACTGGGAAAAAATATTTGCTAGCTATCCATCAGACAAAGGTCTAACATCTAGAATATACAAAGAACTCAAAAAAATTAAACCTCCCAAATTTAAAGACCCAATCCAAAAATGGGCAACTGAAATGAATAAACATTTCTCAGAAGAAGAAATAAAAATGGCAAATAAATATATGAA